>OY748293.1:2445789-2626475 GCA_963556515.1 Nudaria mundana
CAGAAAGCTGGCCATCCAGCTGCACAGTTGAGGAGGTAGACCATATGCCGGAAGCTTGGAAAGGAGCGAAGCATGCCAGACTCTATCGAAGGCTTTGGCGATGTCCAGGCTAGTCGCCAAGGACTCGCCGTGCCTTTCCATAGCCTCACCCCAGACATACGTTACGAATGCCAGAAGATCACCCGTTGATCGCTTTGGCCTGAAGCCGTATTGCCGATCATTTAATAGCGAGTGATCTTCGAGGTATCGCATGAGCTGCTTGTTGATGATGAGCTCAAACATCTTGCAGATGACTGAGGTGACAGCTATGGGTCGATAGTTGCCTGGATCAGGACCGATCCCCTTTCTTGGGGATCGGTTGTACGTTCGCCCTCCTTCCAGACCTCCGGCACGATTCCTGTGGAGTAAAACAGTCGGTACAGACGAGTTAGTACAGGAGACAACTCAGCTGCGCATTTCCGTAGTACCACCGCCGGAATGCGCAGGACCACTGACTTTCCGCGTGTCGAGTGATCGCAGCACTGCCTGTACATCGCATTGCCTGAGTACAATGTCAGGCATAGTGTGGCTACAGTTGGCGATGGCGGGGGGGCTGCAGGCCACAGTCGTCGACCCGGGAATTAGCCGCAAAGAGGGTCTGCGAGCATATCCGCTTTCTCTTGGGCTTTGTGAGCCAGTGTTCCATCTGGGTAACGCAGCGGTGGCAGCGAGGGCTGACAAAAGTTAGATTGCACGGCTTTGGCCAGTTGCCAGTATCCACGGCTGCCCGTGGGATGGGAAGTGAGCTCCTGACCAAGCCGCGCGACGCACTGGGCATCCGCTCTCTTAAAGGCCCTCTTGCTGGACTTTGTGGCCCGGTTGTACGCTGCTTTGAGATGGCCCACGTTTGGGTCTCGCAAAGCCCGGGCCCTGATCCAGGCGCGATATGCCGACTGTTTTTGTCGAACAGCTTTGGCACAATCTCGCCCGAACCAGGGACGGGCTCTGCGGATACTGGCGACAACAGTGAAAGGGATGTAATATTCCATCCCTAAACTGATCTCGCCACCAATCGCAGAAGCGCTATCCGAAGGAGCCTTTCCTACAAAGCAGCGCTGGATCCAGGGGACGGACGCATAATCGGACGGTGCCATAGTCGTCGTGACATTTGTATAGCTAGTGCAGGAGGTGACACCTTCATGCCAGCGTGAACCACACAGTGGTCGGAACTACTCATTGGGGCTCCTACCGAAACACTGTATTGGGGCTGGGCAACTCGTCAGCAGTAGATCCAACAAAGCGGGCGCATGATCTGACCTGTCTGGTATCCGGGTGATCCCGCATACCATCTGGGTCAGACCGTGGGAGAGAGCGAACGCATGGGCGGCCCTACCCGCATGATCAGTCCTGAGGGACCCCAGCCATTCAATGTGATGGCCATTGAAGTCCCCCAGAAACACCAGGTCAGCGTTCGTGAACCGCACCTGCGCATCATCAGCCGTCTCGCGGAGGTACTGGAAGAGCTTTGTTGTCTCAGAATCCCCTGTGTGGGAACGGTAGGACGCACACGTAGATCTGGCTCATAGAGCCATGGTCTACGTGCAGCCAAGGGATGGAGTTGGAGGGGTTTCTCTAGGCAGCGCAACCGGCGGCAGCAAACATCCGCCCTAACGAACACGCACACCCCGGCTTTGTCTCGAAATTGTTTCCTCGATGACATAGCCGGGGTAACACAGGTAAGGACGTGTCGTCAGGGCGGGGTATCTGTGTCTCCATGAGGAACATCACAGCGGGGCCGTGCCGTCTCGAGGTGATGGTGGGACGGCATCGAGGTTCGCATGGAGTCCACGGATGTTGGTGAACTCCACCTCGAAAAGCGAAGTTGTGGGGTTTTCCTGTGCCGCTGTGGAACGTTTATATTTTTTCTGTTGCACTGCCATTATAGGTTTGAAGAGGAAGCGTGAAGACAGGGGCGACATTTGGTGCAGCAGTAAGTGACAAAACGCAGGGGCTAGCTTCGTCTGGGGCCGTGTGGTTAGGTCGGAGCCGACCCGCCGGACTGAAGGGCTCCCAAACCCCCCTGATGCAAGGCCGCCGCTACCCCACACCGGTTACCACCCGGAGCGGCGATCCCACATCAGGATTATGCGCAACATGTGGGGGCAGCCTCCTGGGGTGGTTGGTCCCAGGCGGGCCACATGACTGTGTTTGCGGGCGGCCGCGGCAACGCCGTTGCTAAGGGTCTCCCTGGCCGGCGAATCGACCCACACTACCCACACTAGACTCCGCTTCACCCCCACTGGTCCCATGCCTGCTGCACCATACATCGCCCCGGGCCCGGCGGTGCAGCTGCTGAACCCCTTACGCAACCCAGTCTGGGCTGGGTTACTTGGGGGGCTTTAGCACAGCTGCACGGTGGTACCCCCCCGGACCAACATTGTTGTACCATCTGGTACCCACGTAGGGGCCGAAGCCACTCCATGGGTACCTTAAATCAACGAACCTCTTCCGTTGATCAGCAGGTGCGCCACTAGCAGGTGAGGTCGCTGGGGCCCCTAAAGATGTTGGTAGAGCCCCTTTGCACCGGCCATGGACGCATACGCCAAAAGCACCTGGTAACTAAAAACTCACGACCATTCTTTTGTCATTGCGTAACTTGCGTGACTGTCCAATCGAAGAAATTGGCGTATGAGAAATGTTTTTATTTTTATCATTAGCTGCTTTCGGTAAAAGCTTTTTTCTTGCCTCCGTTAATAAATCTTAGAGATCGCTATTCCAATTAAGTACGTCTCCAAATTAGCATATCTCAATTTTAAACCATTTAGGGGCAATATAAACGGTCGCTTGGCCCTACTGATATTTATGCCAATATAGTTAGGCCGAGATTGCAATTTTATCGCTCACTCGTAAATCCATCCGCTTTTACTTTAATCTAATAAAATGCGCTTTATCTTCCCCGGACGTATAGTTTTTATAATAATTAATTATTTTAAAGCTTTTGAAATCTTCGTTTTAAGAATGTTTAATAACTTTATCACTGTTATGCAAAGCCCTCATACACCCTATGTATTGGGGCTTTGCTGAGTTCTTAGGGGCCCCAACCAATCTTACCTGGTAGTGGTGCACCTGCCGATTAACGGACGAGACTTTGCAAATCATAAACCCTGTTATTTTAGGGCATTTATTGATCCTCGTCAGTAACTTTGTCTCAGTCTACACCTTTGGGGAAAAAGGCGTGAATTAATATAAGAAAAATACATTTATGAGTTTATTAATCTTTTTTGTATCGGGCGTAATAATTCTTTGCTAATTTTATTAAATGTACAGATACAATATTTTAATTCTTTTATCTATACGAGCGCTTTTCTTGTCAAACATTTTTCCACCAGAGCGTGCGGATATCGCCCGTAGATGTCAATGTCAAATTTCATCTCTTTCTCTTTGTGAAAAAAAGCGTTACAGGAAATGTGCCCCTACCTATACATTTCACGCTGGCGGAGCTGTAGACATCAGCTAGTAGGTACCAAACAAATAATAACTCTAATAAAAAGTCTAATGAATTAGAGTTTCTCCGGAACCATACCAAATTTATCATATCAAATTGGGTTTTATCCCGACCATTACTTTATTACGTATTGTTCTTGGCCGGAACATGTTTCGCTTGTGTTGTTTGAATAATTTACAGTAAACATATTCAAAAAGTAAATTCATTGGATCCTTTATCATTAATATAAATAAACGTATGTGTTTTCACCGTAATATCACACAGTCCCATGTAGTCAGTCAAATAAATAATTATAAATATTTTTGGACATTCTCACACAACGTCATCTAGCCCAAACTAAGATAATATAAGCTTATGCTATGGGATCTAGACGACTGATAAACATACTTATATATTTCTAAATACATACATACTATATATAAATATAATACACCTAAACTCCGAAAAAAAAAACATTTGTGGATCACACAAATATTTGATTCGACCCGGGGATCGAACCCGAGTCTCCGGCGTCGAAAGCCGATGCACTACCGACCACACCACCCAAGCAGTTGAAATTACCTGTTAGTTTATAAAAAAACGTTTCGATTGTTGTAATATTGTTTAATGGTGTTTTCTATGTATATTTATAAATACATACGTATTTGGAAATATATACCTAAGTTTGTCTATCGAAGTATGTTTGGAGAAAGAAAGCTCGCGCAGAACCAATATACCAACCCGTCTGGCCACCGTGGTAGGTATATGTAGGCTGAATTCCCCCTTCTTTGGGGGAGGCGTATACTCAGCAGTGGGCGTCAAATGGGCTGAGATGATGATGATGATATACTAAATTTGTTTTATCGTAATGGGCGTTTTCACATTGCACGATAACGACAAACGATATCATAACGATATCGTAAGTAGCAGCAGGGAAGTTACTTCTTTAAGGTAAGAATTTAAATTATCGTGACGATATCGTCACGATATCGTGCAATGTGAAAACGCCCATTCTTGTAATGAGAATAACGAACGATACAACATTGAGGTACTTAATAATCGATTTTTCTTCGGGATGTCTTCTCTATAATTTATCTCAATGCGAAACAAACATATTTTTGGAACTGAAATTTGACATTTTATTTTATTTTTACTTGCAACAAAAACAAAATGTCTCCTAGGCACTAGTGCCGTTCTTCTTCTTTTTTTAAAAACGTGGCCCCTTCGATGTTCATCGATGATTTCGACAATATCAAGGTAATGCTTAATTAGTTAGATAGAAGAACTAGTTATTCCTAACTAGCTCCAGGTGCAAGGATAAGAGACGTTGTTCGGTATGAGAGTGTCTGGGAACCCGATTTTTGCGAAGCTTTAGAGGTAACCTAAAAAGCCACCGGCCACTAGCTCAGCAAAAATCGAACTCCTTGTACCTCCTAATACAAGGAGTACTCCTTGTACTCCTTGTATTAAAACTATTGCGTCTTTAGCTGTTTTCTGACAGTCTTTACAGCGTCGTATTCCGGCACACGCAGCAAATAACTCACTCGACACAGTGTGGGGGCCCCATTATTAACAGTGAGTAACGACAATGATACGCTTTTAGCTATCTAATGTATTGAGCAAAAAAGGGAATTTTCTTCAATGGTAGACTTCCTAATGAGTAGAAACTGTTGAACAGTTTAGATAATAGTAACTGCTCTAATATATATTATCCTATTATCATTGGTAAGACACTGAATATGCTAAATCTTTTGTGAACACAATATATAAATACCTGTCCATCAAAAGTGGTAGAACCATACTACCCATCCTTTCGCAGTAATATTGTTGGTGGCTCTTGCTCCTTACACAGCGACAGAGACAGCCTATACCACTAGTCGGGCCGTTATGTCATATGGTCTGCTGCTGTGGGGCTCAGCTGCCGATATTGAGACAATATTCATATTACAGAAACGAGCTATACGAGCAATCTATAGACTCGGACCCCGTAACTCGCTGAAAGAATTATTTAAAGAAATTAATATTTTAACAGTTGCTTCTCAATATGTTTACGACAACATCTTATATGTACGGAAGAACATAGATCTCTTCAAAAAAATTTCCGATAACCATAATTTTAATACAAGAAATAAAAAAAAACTGGCAATGACAAAAATTAGACTTCATAAAGTTGGTAATTCGTTTGTTGTCAAATGTATAAAAATTTATAATAAAATTCCTCAGGATTTGGTTGACATGCCTCTTAATAAATTTAAAATAGTAGTTAAAAAATGTTTGATGATGAAAGGCTACTATAATGTAGACGAATATCTTAATGATAAAAATGCGTGGTCACCCTAATCTTCTGTTGTTGGCCACTCGTATAATACAATATAAACTAATTGTAACAATGTAAACAAAACAATATTAAAAAAGAAAATGGATAATCTACCTGAGTTTCTTGCTGGTCTCTTCTCAGGAGAACCAAATTACCGAACCAGCGAAAGAATCATTTTCTAATGGTTATTTATGTACTTACTTAATTTAGTATTTTTATAATATTACTTGACAAAATTGTAAAATTTTGACATTCATATGTGCTCTTTATGTGCCTAAACTGAATAAATGAAATTGATTCTTTGATTCTTGATTCCGGTAATCCTCAGGTGCACCACTTGCAGATGAGATTGGATTGAGTCCCTAAGATCTTTACGGGACTCGTATGTAGATGAAAACTTACAAAAGCAGAGGTCTACAAAAAGCTTTTGTCAACTAAAACCACTCCTTAACAGCCTTTGACTTCTTAGAGCGGTACCTAACTTAATTGGATTGCTAGTAAATGCGTTTAGAATGAAAGGAAGCGTAATAAAGGCCAAAGGGCAAGGGGCAACTAAGGTTATTAGTCGGATGAAAGTAGGTCAATATTGAAATGGCGTGTTGGCACACTGGGTTAGGTTATAAAATCAGATTCCTTAAGGCTGCTACACACATGGCCATGCCGCGGGGTTAGCGGCGGCATGGCCAGCGGCACTGCCGCCGCTAACCCGGCGGCTTACGAAGCCGCCGGTTTACGCCGGTATACATGACTGTCACAACCGGAATGATGCTTGGCGGCTATGCGCGGCCTAAGCCGGCGGCAGTGCCACTCGGCATAAACCCGGCGGCACTGCCGCCGGCACTGTGTGTAGCAGCTTTTAGAGCTGTTTACTCGTTCACATTACCGGGATAAAAATCCTTCCTATACTTATGTCAATTCCTATTGTCAATGGAAGAATACTATCATTTATTTTTTATTTATCACATCTTTACTATCTTGGGCAATTAACACATCTTTACTATCTTGGGCAATTAACACCTAACCTTAACGATGACCTTGACATCGAGCGTGAGCAGAGGGCGCTGTCTTTACGGGCGAATATGTTGGTCCGCAGGGTTGCACGTTGCTCACTAAAGTAAAAATTACGTTCTTTCGGGCCTACTGCACAACATTCAGGCATACAGTGCGCTCCGCGTTCAGTATAATCCGATCCCCAAGAAAGGGGATCGATCCGATCCAGGCAACTATCGACCCATAGCTGTCACCTCAGTCATTTGCAAGGTGCTCGAGCTTCTTATTAATAAGCAGCTCATGCGATACCTGGAGGATCACTCGCTAATCAATGATCGGCAATATGGCTTCAGGCCAAAACGATCAACGGGTGACCTCCTGGCATTCGTCACGCATGTATGGGGTGAGGCTATGGAAAAGTTCGGCGAGTCCTTGGCTATTAGCCTGGACATCGCCAAAGCTTTCGATAGGGTCTGGCATGCTTCGCTCCTTTCCAAGCTTCCGGCATATGGTCTACCTCCTCAACTGTGCAGCTGGATTGCCAGTTTTTTAAACGAGCGCCGAGTGCGGGTCCTCTGCGATGGCCAGGCTTCTCGCTTCTTGCAAGTGAATGCCGGGGTACCGCAGGAGTCCGTACTGTCACCAACTCTCTTTCTTCTGCATATAAATGATATGCTTTCCCTCGGGAACATTCATTGCTATGCAGATGACAGTACATTGCACGGGAGTTACTCGGTTCGTCCGACGGCGGGGCGATCTGTGATAGAGGAGGAGAGACGACATCTCGTGGGTGATCTCGACCGAAACCTCGACAGTATCTCCCAATGGGGTGCCGAGAACTTGGTCGAGTTCAATGCCCACAAAACACAGGCGTGTGCATTTACAGCGAAAAAATCCCCTTTCCTTCCCCTACCCACTCTTCAGAATGCAATATTACCAATGAAGGACAATCTAGACATCCTTGGCATAGACGTTCGTCGAGAGCTCAATAACACAAAATACATTGAGAGATGTATTGGGCTAGGCTCGCGGAAACTAGGAATACTGAACAAGGTAAAGCGATTCTTTACACCGCACCAGAGGTGTCTGCTGTACAAAACGCAGATTAGACCCTGCGTTGAATACTGCTCTCACCTCTGGGACGGCTCCGCGAAGTATTTGCTGGACGCACTCGACGCTATGCAGCGACGCGCTGTTCGCATTATAGACTGTCCGGAGGTAACGGGAAGCCTTGAGCCGCTAGCCCAGCGCCGAACAATTGCTTCCTTGGCCGCGTTCTACCGTATTTACCACGGTGAGTGTTCTGAAGAGCTCTTCAACCTGATCCCACCCTCTCCCTTCCGATCCCGAACAACGCGTGCCGGCCAGAGATGTCACCCTCATACCGTGGAAACCGTCTTCGCGAGAACCGAGCGTTTTAAACGATCGTTTCTCTGCCGAACGATGGTGGCTTGGAACGCCCTGCCTGCGCACGTGTTTCCTCCAACATATAACCCTGGGCTCTTTAAGCGAAGCGTGAAGAGGCACATTACTGGGTCGTCAAGTTGAGGGCCACTCTCTATAGTATTCCTGTGTACTGTGAGAGTCGCCCTCAATTGCCAGACGTCGCCTCAGCTTACCATCAGGCGGGTGGCGTCAATTTGTCGACCTAAATTTAAAAAAAAAAATAAAAAAAAATAATGACGCATTTAGGATGTTGGTGGGGCTGCCCCGCTTCTGTAGCGCATAGGGAATGTTTGCCGACGCACAGGTAAACTGTTTCTACGCAACCATGCGTAAGAGGTGTGCGTCTCTGGTGTCCAGGTTGCGGGGTAGCTCCAACAGCATTCTAAAGAGATGATTGCAAGCCGTCTAAACTGTACATACGTGAATCACTGCAGTGCTATATCACACGGTATAGTACGACAGTGAGTCACAGTGCGGCACTGTTTTTAATAAACTATACATTCCCTAAGTTTTGTTGGGATACCTACAATATAATTATGGATACTAACATCATCATAACTCAAGTGGCTCCCAATCCGTCTTCGTAGGAATACTCGGTTATTATGTCTCCTCTTCAATGTCCTACACAATCCCTCATATCCTTCGTATTTGCGGGAGCGGTTCACTCTGATGCGCGCATCAGATGAATCGTGCCGGCCTCACCTCTCCTATCGCCTCAACTGTCCTTCCCATAAATCCGATTTCTTTTCCTACTCTTGTTCTGTTCATGCTGTTCGGCTGTGGAACGCTCTTCCGGACGATATAAGGAACTGCAAATCTGTATATGTCTTCAAGAAGAAAGTGAAGGAATACTATCTCGCTTCCCTTTCTTAACTATTTGTATGTTAATGTATGTATGTTTATGATAAGTTAATATGTATGTACTTGTGTATTTATGTAGTTATAGTGTATGTAAGTTTATTAACCTTAACAACCATACCAACCTGCACACACACCAGCATCTGATTGAACTCACTTCTCTATTCCTAGGCCCACTGGAAGAGATCTCTTTAGAGATAAGTGGCGCCATTGTATACATGTATATAATGTTTCCAATTTCACTATATTGTATATACTGTGTGTACATAAATAAATAAATAAAATAGGTTATAAGTTTTTACTAACATCAATGAGTCCTGGTTTCTTGATTAAAATTTATTATTATTATTATTATTTACACTGGGAAAAAAAAGTTTTTTACTGGTGGACTATACGCGGCTGGCGATCGGAGCCCTTCGGGTTCAGTACAACGACGGTCTTAGGATGCTGTTGGGACTGCCAAGGTACTGTGGTGCGTCGGGTATGTTTGCGCAATACGGTGTGACCTCTTTTCAAGCCATATTGCGCAATAGAACTGCATCCTTGATACGGAGGGTCCGGGGTAGTTCCAACAGCATGTTGAGAGTTGTAGCTGATAGGTTGGAATCGCCAATATGGCGGCACTGGATTGAGATGCACAAACAAAAGGGATGCAATAAAGTGGTTCCCACTCGCTCGCTCTCACTAAAATATAAATTTTATTGTTTAGGTATATTATTGTGTTGTGTAATAATGTGACATTAAATTTAATTTGATTTTAATTTACTAACATAGTTTTAGGTAGTACTAACCATGAAATGGATTAATTTATCTGAACAAATGATTATTATTATTATATCGTTTATTCATTTCTATTCTTATTTTATACATTTTTAAATACATTTATAAAAAACACAAATACATTTAAAAATATAAAAAATAGTGACCCACCAGTAGCGGAGTAGGACCCAAACTACCGGCGGTAGAGGCTACAGACTGAGAAACCTCCTAACAATACGGCACGTGTCAAGGATAACAGCCTTCTGAATCTGACTCTTGATCCAACAATCTAACGAGAGTCTCTTGAGATGTTGATCGAGACTCTTCGCTATTAATCCGTTTGCCGAAACGACCACCGGCACAATGATCGTCGAGTCTACGTCCCACATGGCGGTTATCTCAAAGGACGGATCAAGGTACTTGGTACGTTTGTCCTTCTCTGCCTTCACGAGATTTTCGTCATGCGGGACGGCGATATCGACGAGCACTGCCCGACGCTGGGTTCGATCAACCAACACGATATCGGGCCTATTGGCAACAATAGTCCTGTCCGTGATGATTGATCGGTCCCAGTAGAGAAATGCACGACCATTCTCAAGAACTGGCACTGGTGTGTAATTATAGTACGGTACTTCAAACTCAACAAGGCCATATTGAAGAGCAAGTTGCTGGTGGATGATCCTGGCTACTTGATTGTGCCTATGCAAGTACTCGGTGTTAGCAAGATACGAACAACCGGAAATAATATGGCGAAGTGATTCACCAGGACGGTGGCATGCTCGACAAATGTCGACCGTACCGTCCTTCATGATGTATTTCCGATAGTTGTTCGTCTTGATAACCTCATCTGCAATTGCACAGGCAAAACCTTCAGTTTCCCCAAAGAGGTCCCCAAAACGCAGCCAGTTCACCGATGCGAGCAGGTCTACATCGAGTCCTGTTAAGACTCGGTAGAACCGCCCGTGTAGCTCCTTGCTCTTCCATACGTCCTTACGGTCTTCAGTGCTTAACACCTTTGGTTTACGCCAGTTCTCGTTAGCCAAGGAGAGAGGTGTAAGGCCCTTGTCAACCTTCACAACATCGCAATGAATGTCACATCCATTCTGTAGGAAGTAATCCCTGAGACTGCACACTTCACGGTTGTGGAGGTTCTTGGCATTCAAAAAGCCTCGACCCCCCCACTTCCGTGGAATATACAGTCTCACGACAGACGATCGTGGGTGTAACATTCGATGCAATGTCAGTTGTTGACGGACTCGCCTATCCAGGGCGTCTAGTTCCGTTTGAGTCCACCTAAGTATGCCAAAGGAGTACAACAATAAAGGTATCACCCAATCGTTGAAAGCCCGCATTTTGTTACCACCGGAAAAAGAACTGTTAAGAACTTTTGTCAGGCGGCCAAAAAAACGTTCTTTCACCGATTTCTTAATGTCCTCTACCGCTATACCCAATGACTCTGACATACCTAGGTATTTGTATGTTTCGGTCTCGGTGAGAGATCTGAGAGTTATTATCTCAGAAAGTTGTAGATTCGGTGAATTTACAACCTTCTCCCGTTGTACATGCATAGCCGCACACTTATCAACACCGAACTCCATCTTAATTGCATTACTAAAAACTTCCGTAGTTTTTAATAATGTCACTAAATCTTGGTGCTTCGGTGTGAATAGTTTGAGGTCATCCATATACATCAGGTGAGAAATAACCTCACCCCCTCTACGAAACCGATAGCCTAGCCCTGAATCCTTCAGCAATGTGCTAAGTGGATTCAGTGCTAAACAAAACCACAATGGACTCAAACTGTCGCCCTGGAATATACCACGCTCAATTCTTATCAAGTCATGCGAATCAGAGGCGTACCCACCACTACCTGGTTGACGAAGGACTGTGGTCCACTGCCCCATACACGAGACTAAGAAGGATTTAAGAGTCGGATTAATTTTATACAACTCTAAAATCCTCATCAGCCATGAGTGAGGCACCGAATCATAGGCCTTCTTGTAGTCAATCCAGGCAGTAGAGAGGGCGCCCCTACTCCGCTAGACCTGTTGGCTAATGGCCATGTCAATAAGGAGTAGCTCCTTAGTACCACGTGACCCAGCACTACATCCATTCTGAGCGTTATCTAATATGTTGTTAGACATTATGTGTGAATTTAATTTACTTCTCAGAATGGATGTAAGGAGCTTGTAGATGGTAGGTAAGCAAGTGATAGGTCTATAGTTTTTAGGTTCCGTGGTACTACCTGATTTATGGAGCAGGAAGGTGATGCCAGTGGTCATAAAAGCGGGTAAGGAACCAGACTCGAGGGCTTCTTGATACTGTGTTGCCAAGCGTTCATGCGAGCTCTGAACCCACTTTATCCAAAAGTTGTGGAATCCATCCGGCCCAGGCCTTTTCCAGTTTGGGGCCGTACGAATTGCACAACTAACATCTTCGGAGTCTATGGTAATAGACTCCATGGGTTCGATGATACTGCATTCACGCTCGACGACACGGATCCAGTCGCCCTCCGAATGTTCGACGGGCTCCGATCATATGTCACGCCAAAATTGATTCATGGTGTGAGCATCTGGCAGTTGTCCGTCGCTCAAACGTTGTCCAGTTCCCTCCCACTCTCGGTACACCTTCCTTTGGTCACTTTGGAAGATGCGATTCTGCCAGTATCTATTTACACGCTCTCTATAACGACGGATACGGCTTGCCCATGCATACACTTTCTGTTTCAGAAAGTCAATACGTTCCGTGACATTGGCTAAGTATTGCTGGGGACGAATACCGGTCCCAGCGAATGCCTGAGTCACGAAACGCATGACCCGGGGACGACTATTTCCCCGGGTAAAACAGATAAGCTTCGCAATGAGAGTCCTAAATGTGCCGATACGTCACTCGATTCTTGCCTGCCATGCGGGCACACCACCCAATCGTGGTGCACGGTTAAATTCAGGGAATTTAACGCGTGCAACACGACAAGCGGTAATAGCTCCACAGTAAACAATCGAGTGGGTATCGAGCAAATCATTGCTAGTCTGTAAGTACGGAGCTAGCAACGCATTCAGGGCTTCCATCAACGCCAGATTTCGTCTATGCATGGGCAAGCGTGGTAGCCGTGGTCTAGAATTAGGTGCAAACCTATACTGAGAGATCACATCTTCCAAAGTACTCCTTAATTGCTCGCTTACCTGGACAGATATATCACTCGTATCATCTCCCACGTCGAGCACGGTATCAACTAAAGTGGCACTAGTTGCAACCGTGCGTGTAGCAGGTGACGGTGCTCTCGTTGACGCTGGAGCTGGTCGAGTAGATAACACTTCCAGGCGTAGTCGATCAAGCACAGGTTGATCCAACAACTTGCATCGTTGGATAGCCCGCACTTGATCCGATAGTCGCTGGACGGCAACGGTCATTGTTGGTTCAAGAGCCTGAAATAAAGGGAGCATCCTTGAACGGTACGTAGTCAGGTTGGTTTCCCCTTCTGTAGCCTCATAATATGCCCGCATGACGTTTTCATTAATGGATGAAGTCCATCGCATGCGGTGCACAATACCACCGGTAGTGGGGACCCTACTCGAAGCTGGTAGGCTTCGGGGCCCCAAACTGCTCGGCGGCCGGCCTCTCCCTCGCCGGCGTACAGGTGTTAGCGACGTCGGCGGGGAAAAATACTCATCACTTGACGATGAGCTCGACGCCTCAGCAAGCACTTGTGTCGCAGGAGTGCGGTCCAGCGCTTGCGAGGCGGAGCTAAGTGATGAGTGGGTGTTATCTGTGCATTTTTACTCCTGGCTCTTGTTATCATCGCTATCCATAATCATTCATAATATTTATTTTCTCGTAACATTCTGATATTTGATAGTTGACGTTTGTCAAAACTTCGCTTCATATTTGCAGACTTTGGAATTCTTGTAATAAATTGTGGAATATAATATTTATGGACTTTTTGGTGATATAATTTAGAAATCAGTAAGAATTTTAAAAATTGAGGAAGATATTTTAGATAAAAATATTAAAATATTTTATTGATGAAAATGACGTATGTACAGATGTCCAGAGTTGCCAGTATTATTATTATTTCGTTTATTCATTAACATTCTTATTTTATACATTTTTAAATAGATTTACAAAAAAAACACAAATACATTTAAAAATATAAAAAATAGTGACCCACCAGTAGCGGAGTAGGACCCAAACTACCGGCGGTGGAGGCTACAGACTGAGAAACCTCCTAACAATACGGCACGTGTCGAGGATAACAGCCTTCTGAATCTGACTCTTGATCCAACAATCTAACGAGAGTCTCTTGAGATGTTGGTCGAGACTCTTCGCTATTAATCCGTTAGCCGAAATGACCATCGGCACAATGATCGTCGAGTCTACGTCCCACATGGCGGTTATCTCGAAGGACAGATCAAGGTACTTGCTAAGTTTGTCCTTCTCTGCCTTCACGAGATTCTCGTCATGCGGGACGGCGACATCGACGAGCACTGCCCGACGCTGGGTCCGATCAACCAACACGATATCAGGCCTATTGGCAACAATAGTCCTGTCCATGATGATTGATCGGTCCCAGTAGAGCAACGCACGACCATTCTCGAGAACTGGCATTGGTGTGTACTTATAATATGGTACCTCGAACTCAATAAGGCCGTATTGAAGAGCAAGTTGCTGATGAATGATCCTGGCTACTTTTGTGCCTATGCAAGTACTCGGTGTTAGCAAGATACGAACAACCGGAAATAATGTGGCGAAGTGATTCACCAGGACGGTGGCATGCTCGACAAATGTCGACCGTACCGTCCTTCATGATGTATTTCCGATAGTTGTTCGTCTTAATAACTTCATCTGCAATTGCACAGGCAAAACCTTCAGTTTCCCCAAAGAGGTCACCGAAACGTAGCCAGTTCACCGATGCGGGCAGGTCTACATCGGGTCCTGTTAAGACTCGATAGAACCGCCCGTGTAGCTCCTTGCTCTTCCATACGTCCTTACGGTCTTCAGTACTAAACACCTTTGGTTTACGCCAGTTCTCGTTAGCCAAGGAAAGAGGTTTCAGGCCCTTGTCAACCATCACAACATGGCAATGAATGCCACACCCATTCTGTAGGAAGTAATCCCTGAGACTGCACACTTCACGGTTATGGAGGTTCTTGGCATTTAAAAATCCTCGACCCCCCAACTTCCGTGGAATGTACAGTCTCATGACAGAAGATCGTGGGTGTAACATTCGATGCAATGTCAGTTGTTGACGGACTCGCCTATCCAGGGCGTCTAGTTCCGTTTGAGTCCACCTAAGTATGCCAAAGGAGTACAACAATAAAGGCATTACCCAACCGTTGAAAGCCCGCATTTTGTTACCGCCGGACAAAAAACTGTTAAGAACTTTTGTCAGGCGGCCAAAAAAACGTTCTTTCACCGATTTCTTAATGTCCTCTACCGCTATACCCAATGACTCTGACATACCTAGGTATCTGTATGTTTCGGTCTCGGAGAGAGATCTGAGAGTTATTATCTCAGAAAGTTGTAAATTCGGTGAATCTACAACCTTCCCCCGCTGTACATGCATAACCGCACACTTATCAACACCGAACTCCATCTTAATGGCATTACTAAAAACTTCCGTAGTTTTTAGTAATGTCTTGGTGCTTCAGTGTGAACAGTTTGAGGTCATCCATATACATCAGGTGAGAAATAACCTCACCCCCTCTACGAAACCGATAGCCTAGCCCTGAATCCTTCAGCAATGTGCTAAGTGGATTCAGTGCTAAACAGAACCACAATGGACTCAAACTGTCGCCCTGGAATATACCACGCTCAATCCTTATCAAGTCATGCGGACCAGAAGCGCACTCACCACTACCTGGTTGACGAAGGACTGTGGTCCACTGCCCCATACATGAGACTAAGAAGGATTTAAGAGTCGGATTAATTTTATACAACTCTAAAATCCTCCCCAGCCATGAATGAGGCACCGAATCATAGGCCTTCTTGTAGTCAATCCAGGCAGTAGAGAGGGCGCCCCTACTCCGCTTAACTTGTTGGCTAATGGCCATGTCAATAAGGAGTAGCTCCTTAGTACCACGTGACCCAGCCCTACATCCATTCTGAGCACTATCTAAGATGTTATTTGACATTATATGTGAATTTATTTTAGTTCTCAGAATAGATGTAAGGAGCTTGTAGATAGTAGGTAAGCAAGTGATAGGTCTATAGTTTTTAGGTTCCGTGGTACTACCTGATTTATGGAGCAGGAAGGTGATGCCAGTGGTCATAAAAGCGGGTAAGGAACCAGACTCGAGGGCTTCTTGATACTGTGTTGCCAAGCGTTCATGCGAGCCTCGAACCCACTTGATCCAAAAGTTGTGCAATCCGTCCGGCCCAGGACTTTTCCAGTTCTGTGCCGTACGTATTGCGCAACTAACGTCTTCGGAGTCTATTGTAATAGACTCCATGGGCTCGATGTTATCGCATTCACGCTCGACTACACGGATCCAATCACCCTCCGAATGTTCGACGGGCATCGACCATATGTCACGCCAAAATTGATTCATGGCGCGAGCATCTGGCAGTTGTCCGTCGCTCAAACGTTGTCCAGTTCCCTCCCACTCTCGGTACACCTTCCTTTGGTCACTTTGGAAGATACGATTCTGCCAGTATCTGTCTACACGCTCTCTATAGCGACGAATACGACTCGCCCATGCATATACTTTCTGCTTTAGAAAGTCAATACGTTCCGTGACATTAGCTAAGTATTGCTGGGAGCTAATACCGGTCTCAGCGAATGCCTGAGTCACGAAACGCATGACCCGTGGACGATTATTTCCCCGGCTAAAACAGATAAGCTTCGCAATGAGAGTCCTAAATGTGCCGAGCTTCTTCTTCTTCTCTTTTTTATGGCCTCTGCTTGTAGCAATTTACCAATGTCCAGTCAATTCAATTCAATTCTTTTTTATGGCCTCTGCTTATAGCAATTTGCCAATGTCCAGTCTTCGTAAATCAAGTATATAAATCAACAAATAAAAACGTAAAAAAATTAAAAATGTGAATGTGATGTGAAAATGGCGGATGATCTCTACCAAAATGTCCTTGTCAAAGCTTCGTTTCATATTTGTAGATTTTGTTGTTGTGTCATTCTTGTAATAAATTATGGAATATAATATATAATGAACTTTTTGGTAATATTATTTTGAAATCTGTATGAATTTTATAAATTGAGGCAAGATATTTTAGATAAAAATATTAAAATATTTTATAGATGAAAATGACGTATGTACAGATGTCCAGAGTTGCCAGTTATTATTATTATTAGAAACTGTAAATTTTACAGTTTCCCAATACGATATTGCAAGTTATAAATTCCATTATTATTAAAGATAAGTACAAATTAGAAAACCATACCAATTATGTAATACGAGTACAATTAATTCTCAATCAAATAAGTATAATTAAAATTAAATTAACCAATTTCAAACTGTCTATATGAGTGGGCTAACCTCAGTTTTAGGTAGTTATAAGGGTCGAGGATCGAACTTCGTCATCAGTGACATTATAAAACCAAGTCCTCCAGCGCGTCTGTCTTCCTGTTTGTTCGCGATAAACTCAAAAGCTATGGTACCGATTTTCATGCTGTTTTCATCAATGTATAGTGGTTCCCGAGGGAGGTTTTCACGCGGTTAAAGTCGCGATCGTGTGTCGTAGACAATAATTATGAGTCTAATACGCGGCAGTTTAAACACAAACGAATCCTACTTTTCGTTGGCAAACCTCAGGCTTTTCGTAAAATTCTGTAGCAGTTAGGAGTTAAAGTACATATAAAAGCACTCTCGGGCCTTTCTGTAAATTGTTAAATCCATTCTATTATTAAGTACTTAACCTGAACCCGACTAACTTCGCTGTGAAATTTAACTTTAACGTTTTCGTTTAACCGAATGGATTCATTCGTGAAGTTAAAAACTCATACATCATGGTTTAGACCTCAAGAATCTATGGGTTAAAGTTATAATCATGACGAAGTGCCGTTACAATTTAACATATAGTATCATATTTGGCTCAGTAAACAAGATAACGGTCCAAGGAACACAAATATACAGTAACGAAGGTCATCAATATATATGTCAACTAATTAATATTTGTAATACTGATTATAGAGCCCTTAAGGCGTAGTCATAGTACAATTGTTTCTATCTGAAAATTAGAACATAATATCTGTACTTGCCCTTATAGTTTAATATCTCGCAGTCCATAGGTGTGAAAACAATACACATTTAATTTGTTTTTCAAATATATAAAAGCCACTACTTCGTTGGTTGAATAATATTTCGCTAAATTTTAAAATGGCAAGGCAATGGAAATTTTGGCAATAAAAGGTGTATAGTATTTATACATACCATCACAGTCGAAAGGTTTAAGTATTCTTTATGTTCGTGTTATCTTCTAGTAAAAGTGGTAAAAGTAAAATGTTCATAATGAAACACGAAAGTAAACTACAAAACAAATTATAAATGTAGCAATAAATGGCAGGGCAGCAATGTTGTCAAATACACAGAAATATTGCGCTGTTTTGGTTACGATTCCGAGTAGTTTCAAAACTAAATATTACATGCAAAACTTTTCAGACAACAACTGTTTGTTGTGTAACAACTACGAAATGGATACCAGTCTAAAGCTTTAGTTTCTAATGCTAGAGGTTTCTATAAATTATTTATTTATTGAGCGGAGTGAAGCGAAGCTCTATCTTCGACGACAAGTGTAAATAGTTTGCGTGCCAAATCCTCCGAAGCGG
Organism: Nudaria mundana; assembly: GCA_963556515.1. NCBI lineage: Eukaryota > Metazoa > Arthropoda > Insecta > Lepidoptera > Erebidae > Nudaria > Nudaria mundana. The sequence continues at coordinate 2,464,402 of OY748293.1, forward strand.
CCCGACCGATTTTGACCAAATTTGGCATGCTGGTCGACATCATACCCGGGAGTGCATATCTCTGAAATCATGACAATAGAGCATAAAAAAATGTAACAAAATTTGTCCCGCTCAACATTTGCAATTAGTAGCATGCATTGCATACCTAGTTTATTCTTACGTACTATCTTTACAGGTGTACACGTAAAGCGATAAAGTAACTTATACATATAAAAGGCTGGCTATTTTCTGACCCAAAGAATAAGTATCGCCATCCAACGTGGCAACACAGCCAGCATTCTGGGAACCTTCCCAGTCGTCAATGACGCGGAGGATTTTTTAAACGTTATTTTGTAATGTTAGTATTTTTAGTCATTCCTAGTCGGCAATGATGCGGAGGAGTAAATTGATTATGATTGTAACTGACTAGCTGATCGCCCCAGCTCCGCCCGCGTGATTTAGTTTACTTGTTCCCGGTTCCCGTGGGAACACATTACCGAGATAGAAAGTAGCCTATGTTACTCAGGGTGAGTGTAGCTTTCCATGGTGAAAGAATTTTTGAAATCAGCACAGTAGTTTTTGAGTTTATTCATTACAAACATACAAAATACAAATCTTTCCTGTTAATAATAGTATTATAGACTAGCGGACGCCCGCGGCTTCTCCCGCGTAAAATAGTTTTATTGTTCCCAATTCCCGCGGGAATACATTCCCGGGATAAAAAGCCTATTGCTAGCCTATATTACACCTTATTGCATCAGTTATCTGCCAGTGAAAGCCCCGTTAAAATCGGTCCAGCCGTTCCAGAGATTATCAGGAACAAACAGACAGATAGATAGACAGACAGACAGACAACAATAAAAAAAATGCATTTTTATGTCACTATCGTGTATATAGGATACACGATAGTGACATAAAATGCATTAAGTAAAACGCTAGTAATTTTAAATTTCACACTTATCTGTACGGATGAATTTCTGCTTTCGAACAAATGCGTTCTTGGCCTCTTTGAGACACCCTACAAGTTTCACGGACTACTCGCGTTTGATTTTATTTTACAATAATTGTACCTACTTTCATGTGTAGTAGACTAACGAAGGTAGAAGGTCTCTTGTCCGGAAGAACTTCACTTCCAATATCCTGTGTAGTGCCCTCGAGTATCTCTTGAACTTTCACAGATAACTGATACGACCATCATTTATAAAATCGTAGGATATTCTTGGGGCCCAGGTGCCGTTGGAATTGTGAATTGAATTACAGAGATTATTCTGTAGTGCATAGTATAAATAAATAAATAAATAAATACAAATTACATCAGATAACTCCAATATCATCACAATAGTAGTGCAAAAATAATCATTTCAAAGAATTTTGTGTATATTAGTGTAAAAATAAGCTAAAAAGTGACGAATCAGCTGACCGTATTGTTCAATGTTATTTCACGTAAATACATAATGTTTCTCCTATAATAGGTAAAATTATTTTATTATACGTGTTTATTTATATACTCAACATTGAAAACAGGCGATCTATTTTCGTAAGTACAGAAAAGTTTTGATTTTAATTTACCGGTACCTAACATAACCTCGAACTACCTACTTGTATTTTCTAAATTGCGTTTAATTGCACTTATTTGTCGAGAATATGAATACCCGTAGCCGTAGAGCGTTATCCCGCCAGCAGGAGGAGCCCAAACTTCAGCTGGTGTTGCAGGAACTTAAATCTAAAACAGAGCTCTGTTTACAATTAAAAAAAGAAAGAGAAGAAAATGAAAACTTGTTGATAGGTGCTTTAGACGATAGTAAAAAACTAAAATCTGAACTAGCTAGGCTTCATATTAGTTATGATGAAATTGTAATGCAGCGGAACCACCTTCAATCAATAGTAGATAGGTTTCAAGAGTGCAGTGACGAGTATGAAGGGACCTTGAGGAGGACTACCTTGCTGGAACAGGAGCTACGGAATGCCCAGGGGCACATCTTACACTTGGAGTCAGCTGCCAAGCAAGTCGTAGTCCAACAAACGGATAACCTTTATAACGAGCTAATGAGTGGTACTCCGCAGTTTGTTCCTTCTGCAACAGTTCCAAACCTGGACTTGTCTACTATAGATCTTACCAATGACAGTTCATACCAACTGGACAAGCCAGTTTATTTTTGCAGCAGGAATAAACTAAAAAAATACCTAAAAATAAAGAAATTCATTTTAAAATCAAAGAAACAATTAAAATATCATAGAATCTTAATCAAAAAGTGTAAAAATGTTAACTCTAGTTTAAAATTAAGAGAACAAGCTAAATTATCTATGTTAGAACTTAAACAAAGTCATTTAAAATATTACACTGACACACAACGCTAAGAGTCACAAATAAAAAATTTGCAATTTGAATTAGAGTATGTAACTAAGAAATATGAATGGTCTCTAAAAGACTTTAATAAGTGTTCATCAAGTATAGATAAGGTACTCAAAACATCTAATTATAATACTGAGCGTCTTAATACCTTCATAAATAACCACTCGTGCAATATCAATTGCACAAGTCCTTCTCAATCATTGGAGAACCAGGCTTCCCTTACAACTTGCTCACCTTCTACTTCATTAGTGTATGAATTGTGTGACAGTGTAAAAAGTAATAGTCATACTGGATATACTAAACTAGTTTTATTTAGTGATGATATTGGAACTGATTTTAGTTCTTTTCTGATACAACAATTTAATTCAAATTGTTATTCAATTATTAATAACTGTTATCCAGGTGCATCTTTAAATGAAATTATGCAAAAGATATTAGAATATAATTTTGACTCAAACAGTAAAATATTTATTTTCTGCTCAAACAGGGGTAAAATTAACAAAAATGAACTATCCCTATACTTTGACAAAATGCAAAACTTAAATGTTGAACATGTAGTAATGTTTACATTACCATACATAAAAGGTGTGCCAGACGTGGAAAATTCTCTTAGATATAAGATAAATTTACAATTCAATTTAACTAGCCAATATAATAATAAATTCCATGTAATTGACTTTAATTCTGTTTTTAAGTGAACTGTATATAAATACAATTTGTCAACTTCTGACAGTAACTTTAACAATAACAAACATATTGTTTATGTAAACAAAGGTAGGTATTTTCTACCAAAGCATTATAAGAGACAAATAGCAAGTTTGCTATTCAATTATTTTTACACTTCAGCCAAGAACTTGGCTGACAAAACTGCTTTTATTGAGCAATGTAGATTTAGTGTTAAGACTTTGGAATCTGTTCCAAGTAATTTAAATTAAGTTCTACGACAACAGAGGCAATATTACCCTTTAGCAGACATAGTCAATTAATTGAATTAAATTTAGTTACAAATATTAATTATGTTAAAAAATGCCCTCCAAATCAAAAAATGTAAATTATATCAACATAGGGCATCAAAATATTGGTTGTTTAACACATGGCAAAGAGTTAGAGTTGAAACTGTTAATGAATTCAGACAATATTGATATTTTTTGTATTACAGAACATATGCGTAAGTCGTATGAGCTCATGTTCAATTTCAGTAATCACTGGGTTGGTAGTGCATTCTGCAGGGTGACCACAGTACGGGGGGGATCTTTGATTTTATTAAATAAACAACTTAAATTTAAAGAACGGAAAGATATTGTGTCTCTTTCTCTAGAGTGTAAAGTCGAACTGTCGTGCGTGGAAATGGAGCAATTCATAGTAGTATGCGTGTATAAACCTGGAACCTCACCCTTTTGCGAATTCCCTTTTGCGAATCTATGTAAACTTGGAAAAACTAATAAGTACCTAATAGTATGTGGTGATTTTAATGTCGATTTACTTGTTAATACGCCTATGAGTTATAATATTTTAAATTTATTTAAATCACACAATCTTACAAACTTATTTTTGGAGCCTACTAGATATTGTAATACAATAGCCACTTGCCTGGATAATATATACAGCGATATGTTGCCAGAAAGTAAAAGTATTATAAAATAGCTAGATTCAGACCATTGTGGGCAAATAGCATCTTTTAAAATCACTAAAGAAAAAGTTATAAAACGTAAAATATTATGTAGACCAATAACTGGTGACCGCTTGGAACGTATGAGGGTTGGACTTTGCAAATCCAAATGTAATGTATAAATTATTTTTTGATTCTTTTTACAACGAGTTCAACTCCATATTCAAGTCTAAGGAGGTCATGATTAGTGATAGTCCTACTTTCAGTGAATGGGCCAGTGAGGGTATACACAAAAGTAGACAAAAACTTTATGAACTCAGAAAGACAGCTTAATAGATCAGTTGAATTTCTATATGTTAAAACTTATTCAAAAAAGTTTAAAGCAGATTGTTTAGCAGCTAAATCAAAATATATAAGTGATAAAATTCTCAATAGTGCAGACAAAGTTAAATCTACTTGGAAAATTATAAACGCGGAAAGAGGTCAACAAAAATTAAATGATAATCATTTTAAACTTAATATAAATGGTAAAATAACTACATCAGACTTCGAGGTCGCTAACGAATTTGAAAATTTTTTCTCCCGTATTCCTGTAGATTTGACAAAAACCCTAGGCTCTTCAACCCCCATTGCAGAATCTTTGTTAAAAGCAAACGTTCCTTGTTGTAACGTTATATTTAAATTCAGTAAAGTTAACATAAACACTATCTTAAAAATCTTTAAATATCAAGAAAACAGCTGACCTCTGGGGCATCTCTGTGTATTTAGTAAATTCTTTTATTGAAATGGTTGCTCCTGAACTAGTAATAATATTTAATAATTGTGTTGATAGTGGTGTGTTCCCTGATTTAATGAAATCTAGTAAATTAATTCCTCTGTTTAAATCGGGTAGTACTTCAGATCCGTCCAATTTCCGTCCCATTTCTGTACTACCTACATTTAGTAAAATTTTTGAAAAAATTATGCTTAATCAAATGCAAAATCACTTTAACGTTAATAAACTATTACATACAAAACAATTCGGTTTCACTCGTGGTCGGTCCACCACTGATGCCGGAATTAAATTATTAGAGTGTATATACAGGGCCTGGGATGAGTCATATGATGCTTATGGTGTATTCTAGGCCTTCGATTGCGTTCAGCACCAGACTTTAATTAAGAAACTTGATCATTACGGAATCCGGGGGACGGCCTTGAATTTCTTTCTTTTCTTTTTCTAGTATAAATTAATGATCTCCCTCACCTCATAAGAGACGACCACGAGGTAGTTTTGTTTGCTGATGACACTTCGTTAATATTTAAAGTTAAACGTGGACAGCGCGAACTTGACGATGTAAACATTGCCCTCTCTAGGATAGTCCACTGGTTTTGTGCTAATAATTTATTATTAAATGAAAATAAAACTAAATGTGTAAGATTCACCTTACCTAATGTAAGACTTGTTAAAACCAGTGTTAATGTTAGGGATGATATAATAGAATTGGTCGATGACACTGTCTTTCTGGGCATAACGTTAGACTCCAAATTGCAATGGGGGCCTCATATCGGGAAAATTTCGGCCGGGCTTAGTTCAGCAGCCTATGCTGTCAAAAAGATCCGACAACTTACAGACATTAAAACGGTGCGTCTTGTCTACTTCAGCTACTTCCACAGTATCATGACATATGGCATACTACTGTGGGGTAACGCTGCCGATATTGAATGCATCTTTGTGTTGCAGAAGAGGGCTATCCGGACTATCTATGGAATGGGGTCACGGGAGTCATTAAGAGATAAGTTTAAGCATGTTAACATCCTTACAGTGTATTCACAGTATATTTATGAAATTTTATTGTATACCCACAAGAACAAAAGTAAATTTGTGAAAAATAGTGATAATCATAATCTAAACTTAAGAAATAAGGATAAACTGGCTGTTCCTAAATTTAGGCTTCATAAAGTGAGTAATTCTTTTGCGGGGAACTTTATTCGAATGTACAATATATTGCCAACCGAAATAGCAAATTTATCTGTCAATAAATTTAAAAAACTAATAAAAAGTAAATTGTGCCATAAAGCTTATTATAGTATTAATGATTTCTTAGATGACAAGGCGGCCTGGTTGTAACAACGTAACGAATTGCTCCTTTTGGGGGGGGAGTCCAAATATAGTTTTTAATGTTTACAAGTTATGTAGGACAATCAAAATGAATGGTGACGAAATGTGGGCATTACGGATATTAGCGTTGTAACAAACGGGCAGATTGTCCAACAATAAATTAAAACACAAAAACCTGTTGCGTAGTTTTAAACATCTAAGCCATTTCATAACAAAGTTTTTTTTTTTTTTTTTTTTTAGTTTGTTTTAAGGCCGCGGCCGCTCTAACGTCCGTTGCCGGGCGTCTCTGTCATAACACGAGTACATAAAATAAAGTCGCCCGTTCCGAATGTATATGGAACGGGTGACTTTGAAAACAAAGTCAGTAACTAATACTATAAAAATAGCATGTTGTGATACGTATAATATATAATATACCGACGAATTTAATATTAATACTAATTAAATACTGAAATACTGAGGGGCTCGTGGTCTACTGGTAACCGACAATATTAATACATTGCAAAGGTTAAGCAACATCTAGTCAGGCCGGTCTTAGGATGGGTGACCATTTCTTAAGACACTGAGACCCCTCCGTGCCTCGGAGAGCACGTTAAGCCTTCGGTCCCGGTTGTCATACGAACATCTATGGCAGTCTTTAGGGGTAGTTGGAGCCCTTAAAAATCCGACCGGTCTATCTACAGAACTGAATATCGCCCATGGGTTGTGAAGGTCAGATGGCAGTCGCTTCACGGAAAATATCGAAGTTCAGCCGAATCGCAGTTAGACTGGAAAGCCGACCCCAACTAAGTTAGGAAAAAAGGCTCGGTGAATGATGACTAATTAAATACTAAATTAATTTCATGTGTTTCTTGACAGCAGTACGTTATAGTACTAAACTCCTCATATTATGCTAAGTATAGTCACCCTACACAAGAGGTCTTGTTAAAGGTCAGAACAGAATATCTATTGACCGTCTTTATTGTAAAAACTTTTTATCTCACATATGTAGGTCCTTTTCACAAAACCTATAACAATTCTCCCATCTATCGCTGTCATTGTAAGATTAATTGTGTAAAAGTTTTTTGGTAGAACAACTGCGCACAACTTGTTAATAGTTTTTTAAAGGAAAATAGTTTACGACTATAATCATTCACCGAGCCTTTTCCCAACTCAGTTGGGGTCGGCTTTCCAGTCTAACTGCGATTCGGCTGAACTTTGATATTTATCGTGAAGCGACTTGCATCTGACCTTCACAACCCATAGGCGATATCGAAGTTCTGTAGTTAGACCGGTCAGATTTTTGATTTAGGGCTCCAACTACCCCTAACGACTACCATAGATGTTAGTATGACAACCGGGACCGACGGCTTAACGTGCTCTCCGAGGCACGGAGGGGTCTCAATGTCTTAAGAAATGGTCACCCATCCTAAGACCGGCCTGAGTCGATGTTGCTTAACCTTTGCAATGTGTTAATGTTGTCGGTTACCACTAGACCACGAGCCCCTCTCGATTTTACGAGAGTTTACGACTATAATAATGCTCGTAAATAAACCAATATAATGTGAAATGGGAGTTCCGACTGTAGAGATTATTGGTATGTAGGTTTAGGGTCTCCACCTTGCGGCTATGTCAGCGCTCACCTTCACCACACGTGTTCCCCCTCTACCTAGCTAAATTTGGTAAGATCCTAACTGCGGAAGCTCTGAGCAATCCGAGGGCTTTTAGCATAATATACACGCATTTTTCACGTTATAGGTGGCAAACCTATTGCCCACACCCGGGCATATTTTTGCCAGAGGTATTGCACGAATTTGACCCCTAGACGTGAGCTTGTCAGGAACAATCTTACTCCTGCAGTAAGTTAAGTACTAGTATAACTATAATAATAATAATAATAAAGAGTGATGCGCTTTGTGAGCCGGGCGTTCTTGGGGACCAATATTAGACCCCAAGAATTTGCTTCTCGGGTCACAGAGCGTATCGACTACCTAAAGCAAAAAGTTTATGCGTGGGCAAATCGTATTAAAAGATATAAGAAAAGAGTAGACCGGTATTCCCAAAACCGCACGTTCCAAAGAGATGAGAGATGGGTATACAGAGATTGGGAACGATCTGATTTAAATGTGATTGACATGCATCGGCCAAATGATGATAGTACCGTTGCATTTTGGAGTGGCATTTGGTCGGTCCCTGTCGATCACATAGAGGATGGATGGATGCACGATGTTGACCGTCTATGTGAACCAATTAAAACTATGGAACCAATAAATATCACAGAAAATGATATCACCAATGCAGTCCGTCTGTTACCAAACTGGAAATCAGCAGGACCAGACGGGCTGCATAACTTTTGGATAAAATGGTTCCGAAGTTCGCATGGACGGTTGGCATTTCAATTCCAATCATCTTTGGAATCAGGATCGCTTCCCGATTTTCTTACCACTGGTATGACCCATCTCTTATACAAATCTGGTAGTGCCATAGAGCCTAAAAATTATAGACCAATTACGTGTCTACCAACGATCTATAAGCTTCTAACATCTATTTTGAGACAAAAGATATCATCCCACATAAATGACAACAACATCATGTCAATCTCTCAAAATGGATGTAGAAGTAGGGCTCGTGGCACTAAAGAGCTCCTAATTATGGATATGATTATTAGCCAACAGGTACGCCGTAACCACAAGGATTTGGCGACATGCTGGATAGATTACAAGAAGGCTTATGACTCTGTGCCTCATACATGGCTTCGGAGGGTGCTGGAGTTGTATAAGATTGATGCAACTCTATGTACCTTCTTAGGGGCATGTATGGGGCAATGGAAGACAGTCTTGTGCTATTCAGGGTGTCGACGAACTTGTGGTAATGGTGGACCGATAAAAATCGAACGTGGTATATTCCAGGGCGATAGTCTGAGTCCATTATGGTTTTGTCTGGCCCTGAGCCCTCTTGGCACTTTGCTGGAGAATTCAGGCCTAGGGTATCGGTTGCGGAGGGATGGTCAGGTTTTATCTCACCTTCTCTACATGGATGATTTGAAATTACTTGCCCCAAACAATCACCAACTGATGGCACTACTAAAGGTAACAGAAACCTTTAGTAGCTCTATCAGAATGGAGTTTGGCGTGGACAAGTGTGCGATCATGCATGTAAAGAAGGGTGAGGTAGTGGAGTCCGAAAGAACACAACTTTCGGATTCGACTCAACTTAGGTCTCTTTCCGCAACCGATACTTATAAATACCTGGGTATGTCACAAGCGTTGGGCATTTTAGAGACTGCTATGAAACAATCATTGAGGGAACGCTTCTTTGGCCGCCTGAGAAAAGTACTTAATAGTCTTTTATCGGGCGGTAACAAGGTGCGAGCCTACAATGGTTGGGTCATGCCAGTCTTGATGTACTCGTTTGGCATACTCAGATGGACTCAGACAGAACTTGACGCTCTGGATAGAAAAGTCCGTACACTACTCACTACATACCGAATGCATCATCCGCGTTCATCTGTAATGAGATTGTACATACCGCGGAAGTGTGGGGGCCGTGGCTTTCTTAATGCTAAGACCCTTCACAACCGTGAGGTGTGCAATCTCAGGGAATACTTCCTGCAGGTGGACGAGGATTTGCATCGTGATGTTGTTGCTGTAGACAATGGACTGACCCCGCTCGGTTTGGCTAAAGAGAACTGGCGCAAACCTGTGATACTGAGTACTAATGACCGCATGGATGTATGGAAGAGTAAAGAGCTACATGGACGCTTTTATCAGGCCCTACACGGACCTGATATTGATTTTAAATCATCTATATCCTGGCTACGATTCGGAGACCTATTTGGTGAAACCGAAGGTTTTGTCTTTGCAATTATGGACGAAGTTGTTATGACGAAGAACTACCGGAGGTATATTCTGAAGGATGGTACGGTTGACATATGTCGGGCATGCCACCGTCCCGGTGAATCCCTTAGACACATTATATCTGGTTGTTCCAGTCTGGTCAACGGAGAGTATTTGCATAGACATAACCAAGTAGCTAGGATCGTCCATCAACAGCTTGCTCTGAAGTACAAACTCGTGGATTCAGAAGTGCCATATTACAAGTATGTGCCTGACCCAGTTCTCGAAAATGATCATATCACATTGTACTGGGACCGATCTATTATCACGGACTATTGTTGCAAATAGGCCTGATATAGTGATAGTAGATCGGTTAGAGCGCCGTGCAATAATAGTTGATATTACTATTCCGCATGATTGCAATCTCGTGAAAGCGGAAAAAGACAAACAAGTAAAGTACTTGGATTTGGCCCACGAGATTGTCGACATGTGGCATGTAAGCTCAGCTGTTATTGTACCGATAGTCGTTTCCGTGCATGGACTGATCGCCAAGAGCCTCGACCAACACCTACAGAGGCTCTCGTTAGACAGTTGGGTCAAGGGGCTGATGCAGAAGGCAGTGTTACTCGACACGGCACGCATCGTGAGGAAATTCTTGTCTCTGGAGCCCTAACCACCGGTAGCTTGGTCCTTGTACTCGATACCGGTGGGGCGCTATTTTTTATATTTTTAAATATATTTGTATTTTTTTTTATAGATTTATTTAAAAATGTACTAAATATGTATCAAGTTAAATAAAGGAAATAATAATAATACCACCGGTAGTTTGGGTCCTACTCCGCTACTGGTGGGTCACTATTTTTTATATTTTTAAATGTATTTGTGTTTTTTATAAATGTATTTAAAAATGTATAAAATAAGAATATAAATGAATAAACGAAATAATAATAAAAATAAAATAATAATAAAATAACCTGGCAACACTGCTGCAAAACAGTCACATTTTTTTCTTGAGGAGCATTTATTAAAATATTTTACCTTTAATCTACAATAATACAAAAATATCATTCAAAACATAATAAAAGTACAAATATATATCTATTACAAAAAAAATCAGCATGAAGAAATCCGGAAAAAACACAAACATATATTTTATAAATTATAGTACACTTTGACACATTATGTCAGTGTAACAAACTGAAAATGATAATACGAAAATAAGATGAAAATCAAGAAAAAATATAATGTTGACAAGAGCTGGCGCCAAAAAAGCACATTTACCAACCCCGGACTTGTCGCACAGCTCCGCCTTACAGTCGTCGACAACTGTGACTACTGGTGAGGCGTCGAGCTCAAGCAGCGACGAGTTTTTCTCTCCGCCGACGTTGCCTCTACCTGTACGTCGGCAGGGGAGAGGCCGGCCACCGACTGTCTTGGGACCCCGAGGCCCTCCGGCTTCAATTACGGACCCCGCTACCGGTGGTAATGTGCACCGCATTCGATGGAACTTCGGTATGAATGAAAACGTGATGCGGGCATATTTTGTGGCTACAGAGGGGGGAACTAACCTCACTGCGTACCGTGTTCGCATGCTACCTCTGTTTCAGGTACTTGAACCAGATGTCAACGTATCGGCACAACGCTTATCGGATCAGGTGCGCGCCATACAACGCTGTCACCTGTTGGATGACGCTACACTTGAGAGGCTACGCTTAGAAGTGTGTAGTGGTATCACGCCTTCTTCATTGCAATCAATACCTGTGCCATTACAAAGTAACCGTAATGAAATAACGCAAGAAAACATCATCTCACATGTTGGTGAAGAAGTGAGTGATGCTGCTATACCTGTAAGTACTCAATACAATGAGGAATTAAGGAGCGCTTTGGAGCGAGCGATTGGTGAGTTTCAATCTGTCCCTATTGAGTGTAGACCGCGGCTTCCGCGTTTGCCCACACATAAAAAAAATGTGGCGCTAGTGTGTGCCCTAGACTCGATGTTAACATCGTTTTTTAACAACTGCAGAAACATTACTGATGCCCATTCCATTCTGTACTGTGCAGCTGTTGCAGTATGTCGAATAGCTGGTGTAAATTTTTTTAAACAAGAAACAGCTATTCGACCAAAGCCTGCTGTACCAGCTTGGCAGTGCAGCTCATTGGCAAGCTACACTGCTTCAGGACGGGCAATACACGCCCGAGAGTCATGCGCTTTGTGACCCGTGCATTCGTGGGAACTAATATTAGGCCCTGTGAATACTCTGTTCGGGTCACAGAGCGCATCGATTACCTGAAGCAGAAAGTTTATGCGTGGGCGAACCGCATAAGGCGGTACAAAAAAAGAGTGGACAGATACACTCAGAATCGCTTGTTCCAAAAAAATGAGAGGTGGGTATATAGAGGGTGGGAGCGACCTAACTCGGATGTGACTGATGGGAGTCTACCTGATGCTGTTTCTACAGTTAACTTCTGGAAAAGCATCTGGTCGACGCCCGTCAGTCATACACAGGATGCGTGGATTAGGGATGTTGAGCGGGCGTGTGAACCAATTCCAGCTATGGAACCTATAACCATATCTGAAGAAGATATTGGTTGTGCAGTTCGTTCGTTGCCAAATTGGAAATCTGCTGGACCGGACGGACTGCACAACTTTTGGTTAAAATGGTTCCGTAGCTCACACGCTTGCTTGGCATCTTGCTTCCAGTCATCCCTTGAGTCAGCGTCGCTTCCAGCTTTTATGACTACCGGAGTAACCCACCTCCTATACAAGTCTGGTAGTACCACAGACACCAAAAATTATAGACCTATAACTTGTCTACCTACCATATACAAACTTTTTACATCCATCCTGAGAGTAAAAATATATTCACATGTACAAAACAATAACATCTTGTCAATCTCTCAGAATGGATGTAAAAGTGGGGCACGTGGTACGAAAGAGCTCCTTATTATTGACATGGCTGTTTGCCAGCAGGTACGCCGCAACCGAAAGAACCTTGCGACATGCTGGATTGACTATAAGAAAGCGTACGATTCTGTGCCTCATACATGGCTTCGGAGGGTGCTAGAGCTGTATAAAGTTGATGCAACTCTATGCACCTTTTTGGGGTCATGTATGAGACAATGGAGTACGGTTCTTGTTTATCCAGGGTGTCGTCAGGTTCTAGGAGGTGGTGTACCAATAGGGATTGAGAGAGGTATATTCCAGGGTGATAGTCTGAGTCCGTTGTGGTTTTGTCTAGCACTGAATCCTCTCAGTACGTTACTAGAGGGTTCAGGGTTAGGCTATCGGATGCGCAGAGGGGGTCAAATTTTGTCCCACCTTTTTTACATGGATGACCTAAAGTTATTTGCCCCTAATGGCCCCGATTTGATGGCTTTGCTAAAAGTTACTGAAACTTTTAGTAAGGCCATCAGTATGGAGTTTGGGGTAGATAAGTGTGCGGTCATGCATGTAAAAAGGGGCGGGATTGTGGAATCTGAAGGAGTCAATCTTTCAGATTTCACACGATTTGGGTCAATCTCCGCAACCGAAACCTACAAATATCTAGGTATGTCTCAAGCTCTGTGTATTGCTGAGACTGACATGAAACAGAAGTTGCAGGATCGTTTCTTTGGCCGCTTAAAAAAAATACTGAAAAGTCTTTTATCAGGCGGTAACAAGGTGCGTGCTGTCAACGGCTGGGCCATGCCAGTCTTAGTTTACTCTTTTGGCATACTTAAATGGACTCAGACGGAGTTAGAAGCTCTGGATAGGAAGGTGCGTTGTCTATTGACTTCATATCGAATACACCACCCACGTTCGTCAGTAATGAGGTTGTATATATCACGGAAATGTGGGGGTCGAGGATTTTTAAATGCCAAGACTCTCCATAACCGTGAGATATGCAACCTTAGAGAGTATTTCCTACAGGTGGACGTGGATGTGCATCGAGATGTTGTGGCAATAGACAACGGACTGACCCCGCTGTCCGTTGCGAAAGAGAACTGGCGCAAACCTGTAATATTAAGTGTATCTGATCGGAAGGAAATATGGAAGAGCAAGGAACTGCATGGTCGATTTTATCGGGCTCTAAATGGACCCGATGTTGATTCAATAGCATCGGTATCCTGGTTACGATTTGGTGATCTCTTCGGAGAAACTGAGGGTTTTATCTGTGCAATCACCGACGAAGTCGTGATGACGAATAACTATCGGAGATTTATTGTCAAAGATGGGACGCTAGACATTTGTCGGGCATGTCATCGTCCCGGAGAATCTTTAAGACATATTATCTCTGGTTGTTCCCGTCTTGCGAACGGTGAGTATTTGCACAGACAAAACCAAGTAGCCAGGATAATCCACCAGCAACTTGCTCTAAAGTATAATCTTGTCGACGTGGAGGTACCTTATTACAAGTATGTGCCCGACCCAGTTCTTGAGAACGGTCATGTCACATTGTATTGGGATCGATCTATTATCACTGATAGGACTGTTATAGCTAACAGACCTGATATAGTGATAATGGATCGATTAAAGCGCCTTGCAGTAATTGTCGATATCACTGTGCCACATGACGAGAATCTCGTGAAAGCAGAAAAAGATAAACAAATTAAATATTTAGACCTAGCTCACGAGATTGTCGACATGTGGGATGTGGATTCGGCGATTATTGTTCCGATAGTCGTATCTGCGCATGGTCTAATAGCCAAGAGCCTCGACCTCCACCTACAGAGGCTCGCGTTAGGCAGCTGGATCAAGGGCTTGATGCAGAAGGCGGTTCTGTTGAATACGGCCCGTATTGTGCGGAAGTTCCTGTCTTTGGAGCCCTAACCACCGGTAGCTTGGTCCCTGTACCCGATGCCGGTGGGTTACTGTTTTTTATATTTTTAAATGTATTTTTTTATAAATCTATTTAAAAATGTAATAAATATGTGTTAAGTGTTAATAAAGAGAATAATAATAATCAACAGGACTCATACCAAAATCTTTGCACATTTCTCTGGATGAATTAGATTTAAATAAGCACACTTACATCCCCTTGCAGAAATCAGTGGTAATAGACACTTGCTCTATAGTGCGGCGATTCTTTACATCCACTACACAAACACCCACAACATTACACAATGAACCAACGCACTTGGCATAAGCCCGTGTTTGGTTTACATACACCAGCGATTATGCTGAGATTAAGTTGAAATTAACCCATAATAATAATAATAATAATAAATAATGGCAACACTGCTAAGAACAAGTCACACTTTTTTCTTACTCTCAATTTTATTCAAATATTTTACGTATAAATACTAATATAATTTCGACCAATACCATTTTAAATCAATATACACATATTTCGAAATAGAAAAGAAAAACATGAAAAAAATCAAGAACATGAAATATCCAGAAAATCTAAAACCATTGACAGTTTGACATAATATATACTGTCACTGTGCTATATGCATAATGAGTGAAAATAAATTAAATCAAGAAAAAACAAAGAGAAGAAGTAAAAGGAATGTTGACCAGAGCACGTGCCAAGCAAACAGCACTTACACCATCCCCGGACTCGTCGCACAGCTCCGCCTCACAGTCGCCGACAATTGTGGCTACTGGTGAGGCGTCGAGCTCAAGCAGCGATGAGTTTTTCTCCCCACCGACGTCGCCTCCACCTGTACGTCGGCAGGGGAGAGGCCGGCCACCGACTGGCTTAGGACCCCGAGGCCCTCCTGCTTCGATTAGGGACCCCGCTACCGGTGGTAATGTGCACCGCATTCGATGGAGTCTCTCTATGAACGAAAACGTGATGCGGGCATATTTTGTGGCTACAGAGGGAGGAATTAACCTCACTGCGTACCGTGTCCGCATGCTGCCCCTGTTTCAGGTACTTGAACCAGATGTCAACGTAACAGCACAACGCCTATCGGATCAGGTGCGCGCCATACAACGCTGTCATCTGTTGGATGACGCCGCACTTGAGAGGCTACGCTTAGAAGCATGTAACAGTATCATCCCTTCTTCATTACATAGTAACCGTAACTCCACTATAGTAGAAAATGAAATACCTCCCGTCTTAACAGTTAATGAAGAAGTAAATGATGCTGCTACATCTGTAAGTATCCAGTGCAATGATGAATTAAGGAGCGTTTTGGAACAAGCGATTGGTGAGTTTAGATCTGTCCCTATTCAGTGTAGACCGCGGCTTCCACGTTTGCCTACGCATAGAAAAAATATAGCGCTAGTGTGTGCCCTAGACTCGATTTTAAAATCTTATTTTCTCAATTGTGATGATCTCACTGATGCGCATTCAATCCTGTATTGTGCGGCTGTTACAGTATGTCGAGTAGCTGGTGTTAAATTTAATAAGCAAGAATCAGCTGCTCGACCAAGACCTACAGTACCAGCTTGGCAATGCAGGATTGAACGTCGCATTACCGAGGCTAGGGTGCTCATAGGCAAGCTACACTGCTTCAGGACGGGCAATACACGCCCGAGAGTCATGCGCTTCGTGACCCGGGCATTCGCGCGAACTAACGTGAGTCCCCGTGAATACTCTGTACGGGTCACGGAGCGCATTGATTTCCTGAAGCAGAAAATCTATGCGTGGGCAAACCGTATAAGGCGATATAAAAAGAGAGTAGACAGATATACACAAAATCGCTTGTTCCAAAAAGACGAGAGGTGGGTATACAGAAGGTGGGAGCGACCTGATTCAGATGTGACTGATGGGAGTCTACCTGATGCTGATGCTACAGTTGCCTTTTGGAAAAACATTTGAACGACACCCGTCAGTCATACGCAGGGTGGGTGGATTGGGGATGTAGAGCGGGCGTGTGAACCAATACAAGCTATGGAACCTATAACCATATCTGAAGATGATATTGGTTGTGCAGTTCGTTCGTTACCAAATTGGAAATCAGCTGGACCGGACGGACTGCACAACTTTTGGCTAAAATGGTTCCGTAGCTCGCACGCCTGCTTGGCATCTTGCTTCCAGTCATCCCTTGAGTTAGCGTCGCTTCCATCTTTTATGACTACCGGAGTTACTCACCTTCTTTATAAATCTGGTGGTACCACAGACCCCAAAAATTACAGACCCATTACTTGTTTACCAACTATATACAAACT
Source organism: Nudaria mundana (assembly GCA_963556515.1). Taxonomy (NCBI): domain Eukaryota; kingdom Metazoa; phylum Arthropoda; class Insecta; order Lepidoptera; family Erebidae; genus Nudaria; species Nudaria mundana. The sequence goes on from OY748293.1 coordinate 2,481,358, forward strand.
TTTTACATCTATTCTGAGAGTCAAAATGTATTCACATATAGAAAACAACAATATATTGTCCATCTCTCAGAATGGATGTAAAAGTGGGGCACGTGGTACTAAAGAGCTCCTTATTCTTGACATGGCTGTTTGTCAGCAGGTACGTCGCAACCGAAAGAACCTTGCGACATGCTGGATTGACTACAAAAAAGCGTATGATTCTGTACCTCATACATGGCTTCTAAAGGTGCTGGAGTTGTATAAAATTGATGCAACTCTGTGCACCTTTTTGAGGTCATGTATGAGACAATGGAATACGGTTTTGGTTTATTCAGGATGTCGTCAGATTCTAGGAGGTGGTGTACCAATAGGGATCGAGAGAGGAATATTCCAGGGCGATAGTCTGAGTCCGTTATGGTTTTGCCTAGCACTGAATCCTCTCAGTACGCTACTAGAGGGTTCAGGGTTAGGCTATCGGATGCGGAGAGGGGTTCAAATTTTATCCCACCTTTTTTACATGGATGACCTAAAGTTATTTGCCCCTAATGGCCCCGAATTGATGGCTTTACTAAAAGTTACTGAAACTTTTAGTAAGGCTATCAGTATGGAGTTCGGGGTAGATAAGTGTGCGGTCATGCATGTGAAAAAGGGCGGGATTGTGGAATCTGAAGGAGTCAGTCTTTCGGATTTCACACAATTTGAGTCGCTCTCCGCAACCGAAACCTACAAATATCTAGGTATGTCCCAAACTCTGTGTATTGCTGAGATTGACATGAAACGGACGTTGCAGGACCGTTTCTTTGGCCGCCTGAAGAAAGTATTGAAAAGTCTCTTGTCAGGCGGTAACAAGGTACGGGCTGTTAACGGCTGGGCCATGCCAGTCTTAGTATACTCTTTTGGCATACTTAGATGGACTCAGACCGAATTAGAAGCTCTGGATAGAAAGGTACGTTGTCTATTGACTTCATACCGAATGCACCACCCACGTTCGTCAGTAATGAGGTTGTATATCCCACGGAAATGTGGAGGTCGAGGATTTTTAAACGCTAAGAGTCTCCATAACCGTGAGATATGCAACCTTAGAGAGTACTTCTTACAGGTGGATGTGGGTCTGCATCGAGATGTCGTGGCAATTGATAACGGACTGACCCCACTCTCCCTAGCTAAAGAGAACTGGCGCAAACCGGTAATACTAGGTGTATCTGATCGCAAGGAAATATGGAAGAGCAAAGAGCTTCACGGTCGTTTTTATCGGGCTCTACACGGGCCCGATGTTGATTTTACAGCTTCCATATCCTGGTTACGTTTCGGTGATCTCTTTGGAGAAACTGAAGGTTTCATCTGTGCAATCACTGACGAAGTTATGATGACGAATAACTATCGGAGATTTATTGTCAAAGATGGGACGCTAGACATCTGTCGGGCATGTCATCGTCCCGGAGAATCTTTAAGACATATTATCTCTGGTTGTTCCCGTCTTGCGAACGGTGAGTATTTGCACAGACACAACCAAGTAGCCAGGATTATCCACCAACAACTTGCTCTAAAATATAACCTTGTTGACTTAGAGATACCTTATTACAGGTATGTGCCCGACCCAGTTCTTGAAAATGGCCATGCTACATTGTATTGGGATCGGTCTATTATCACTGATAGGACTATTATAGCCAACAAACCAGATATAGTGATAATAGATCGATTAAAACGCCTTGCAATAATTGTCGATATCACTGTACCGCATGACGAGAATCTCGTGAAAGCAGAAAAAGATAAACAAATTAAATATTTGGACTTAGCTCACGAGATTGTCGACATGTGGGATGTGGATTCGGCGATTATTGTTCCGATAGTCGTATCTGCCCATGGTTTAATAGCCAAGAGCCTCGACCACCACCTTCAGAGGCTCGCGTTAGGCAGCTGGGTCAAGGGCTTGATGCAGAAGGCGGTTCTGTTGGATACGGCCCGTATTGTGCGGAAGTTCCTATCTCTGGAGCCCTAACCACCGGTAGCTTGGTCACTGTACTCGATACCGGTGGGTCACTATTTTTTATATTTTTAAATATATTTGTGTTTTTTATAAGTTTATTTAAAAATATAGTAAATATGTAATAAAATGTAATAAAGGGAATAATAATAAATTTATTTCGTAATAATAATTGTACAATAAAATTTTACATAGAATCTTAATTTTAATTGTGCGCTATTACATCATAGTTAGTGCATTAGTAGCTTAAGTATGTAGGTATAATAATACCTATTTACATTTATATGTTTCTAGATGTTTTATAAATAGGTAGTCTTATAAACGTAATTTGCACCTGAACTAGGTAGTCCTGTATTTCAGGCGCCAATTGCAGCTAAGTAAATTATATAACATTACACAAAAACAATTACGTAACATTATATGATTAGGTTATTCATAATATTATATAATAAGAGCTAGTACAATACCAAAGTGGCTCAATATTGATAACTATATTAGATATGTCTTAATTATTCAACTTATCACTATTTATTTTAATACAGATATTAACTCCTCTGTGTCATCGTAGGACATCCCTTGGAGGGCATTCTTTAGTACTTGCTTACAACGAGAATAATTAAGAGGATAAATATTTGCTGTAGCGTTTATCCTATTGTACAGAAGCGGTCCTAAGAACAAGTAAAATTTGCCTGTGTATTCGCGTTTTATCGCAGTTCTTTCAGTGCAAACAATATCTTTCCGTCTTTTGTAGGAAACTTGAGTGCTGTAGGGAAGTGATGCGTGCTGTTTTAGTACTGTACTGAGTATGAATAGCTGACGGACTGTTAATACTTCACAAGATTTGTATAGGAGGTTAGTGGGAAATAGGAAAGGGCGGAACGTTGATACCTTAAGGATTGCCCTCTGAGCTCGCTCGACGGGTAAAAGCAAGGTCTTGCCTGCTCCTCCCCATGACGTTATGCAATATGTTATTATTGATTGACAAAGTGCATAGTAGACTTGTTTAATCACCTTTGAGTCACCTATATATCTTATTTTTTTGAAGACAAATATCAGCTTGCGCATTCGCTTAATTAGTGCTTCGCTATGTTTTTTAAACGAAAGCGTCTCATCTATTATAATACCCAGGTATTTTATAGTATCTGTTATGGCTATAACTGGGCAAGTGCACGTGTTATCTTTATTATCAGGTTCCCTACAATAGTGAGCGTACAGTGAGGGGTTGGGCTTGGTTGTATTCGGTCTCTTGCGCATCGAGAATGAAATATATTTGGTTTTATCTGCATTTAATGTAAGTAAATTGTATTGAAGCCATTTATTTACGATGTTAAATCCTCGCTGCGCACGCCCGTACGCTTCTGACTCTGATTCAGCAGAAAAAAGGAGGGCAGTGTCGTCCGCGTATGATATGACCGTACCGTACTCGAGATTTATGTTACATAGTTCATTTATATAAATTAAGAACAAAGTGCTTCCTAATACGCTTCCTGGGGAATGCCGAACGAGGTGTTCTCGAGATCTTCACTGATAATATTACAGATCTTTACACATTGAGTACGCTCTTTTAAGTAGCTTTTGAGGAGGTCCAATTGTACGCCTCTTATTCCCATGTTGTCAAGCTTTGTCAACAGCTTAGGAATAAAGACCGTGTCATAAGCTTTGGCAAGATCCAGGAAGATTCCCACTGTGTAGTTACCCTTGTCAAGCTCTTGTGCTATGTAATCCGTTAGTTGATGCACCGCATCGGCTGTTGACCTATTAGCTCTAAAACCAAACTGGGTATTTGATAAAAGCGCATTGTCCTCTAAATATTTCGTCAACCTGTTGTTTATAATTTTCTCAAGTATTTTCGATATTGCAGGGAGTAAGGAAATAGGTCTGTAATTTGTTACCTGGTCTTTTCCTCCAGTCTTGTATACAGGGACAACAACAGCTTTTTTAAGGCACTTAGGGAAAATACCCGACGATAAACATTTTTGGAATATGTTAGTTAACGGTTGCACCAGCGTACGCCTGCATTTTTTAAGGATTTTATTTGATATAAGGTCCCAACCAACAGCACAATCATCTTTTAGATTCATTATTATCCTCTCTACCTCTTCTTCGTCGGTGTCTAATAGCACAAAAGATGACAGGGTAGTTCTACTCTGGAACGGAGGGCTTGCTGGAAAATGTGTATTTGCTTGCGTTTGCTGCGCAAGTCGCCTACCAACTTCTATAAAAAACTTATTGACCATGTTAGATGATGCGACCTGTGATGAATGGATGTTTAATAAACTTGAAGGCGATTCATTTTGTTTCGTAGTGTATGTTATACTTTTAATATGCCGCCAGATAATTTTACTATTTAAACCTGCCTTTTCCAGTTCTTGTTTGTGGTGATGTATTTTAACTTTTCTTAACAGATTATTGCAAAAATTCCTGTATCTTTTGTATGACAACTGTAGCGCTAGATTGTCAGGGTCGCTCTTACATTTCAAGTGGAGTTTATCCCTGTGTTTTATACAACGGATAAGACCAGGTGTAATCCAAGGTTTTAAGTTATTATTTTTGTTACTTGTTCGGATTATACATGTATTTTTATTAATTGCACTTTTTACACATTCAATCAAGTATTGCATACAAAACTGCGGGTCATCAGAATAGTAAACTGGTTCAAAATCGATGTCGCGTAAATCGTCTTCAAGTTTATTCATGTTTAATTTCGAGACTAAGCGAGTGTTTTCTAGTTTAGGTAACTTGCAACTCATTGTTAGTAGGGCAGCGTTATGATCGGTTATAGTGGAATTTATGACGAATGTATGCGCGGGATATTGCGTTTTTAGCATGATATGATCTAAACAAGACCCACTTGCCTGTCGCGTGACAAAAGAGTGCGTAGGGAATAAGCCATGAAATGAGCAGAGTTTGAGATAATGCTGGGCATCGTTTATTACGTCCTGTTGTCCTTGCAAGATGTTTATGTTTATGTCTCCAATTAAAATTATGTTTTTAAAGAAAGACAGACTTTGAAGAGTATCATTTAGTGAATCAATAAACGTGTACTTATCGCTAAAGGCGGGAGGCCTATATATTGCTAGTATTGCCAAGTCTGTTCCTATTTTTATTAAAAGCCTATTACACTCTTGCATATTCGGTTCCCCGATAGTTGCATTAATTGCACTTTTTATGTAAACTACAACGCCGTCGTTTTGATTGTATAATGTATTACTTCTGTATATATTATATTCCGGCATTGGTGGTATATTATATGGTAATGATAGCCTACATTCCGTAAAGACGATGACGTCAAGATTCATATTTATTCTATGCTGTAAAGTTAGAAAATCATCAAAGTTCTTAAAGACACTGCGTATGTTTTGAGTAATTATGGAAAATGGGTTAGTGCACGAGGTTAGATATTGCTTGCACTCCTCTGCCTCACATGTTCTAGACTCTGCCACAGAGAAGCTATCTATGTCATTTATTAAATTATAAGTCATTACTATGAACCTAAAGTAAACTAAAACTATAAAGAACAAACAAAGGTAAGTATGAAAACTTGGTTAAGGGCGCTCTTAGGCGCCTTCATAATCTATAGAGTTAATATACCTTTTTTCCGCGATAATTTTTGCTGGGCAGTCTAGAGCTCCTGTAGAATGCTTGTTCGGCTTATTGAAGCGCGAACAAGTAGCGCATTTCCCTTCGTCAGTTTTCTTTGAGCATTCCTTTATTGAGTGGCCTTGCTCTCCATAGTGGCCACAGGTGTGTGAAGCCTCTCGACAAGTCTTCGCCGCATGGCCATACTGTTGGCACTTAAAGCACCGAGTGACCAGAGTAAAATCTCTAACTGGACATGACGACCAGTTCACAAACAATCTTTCCCTAGCAATAAGGTCCTTACGTATCCTTGCAGATACTTCTATTATATAGTTACAGGTCTCGGCATCTCTCTTACCCGACTTGTGGCTCAACTTAGTGGAACTCATGAAAGTCTCAAAGCTGCATTCCTGGTTACCAGCCAGGTTTTGGTTATAAAGGCAGTTAAAAACTTCTTGTTTACTAGATTATCTAAGTGTCCTTTCACGTCCAGTCGAGCTTGAAAAACTACACAGCAAACTTATTTTAGTTTGCAATTGCATACTAACCGCAACCACACTTTGGAAATTATTTTCTATGGACCGTGAAACTCAGATTTAAGTGTAATAAATAATTTAGTTAATATCAAAGTTTTTGAACTGAAGTTAAAGAAAGTATTAAATAATATTTGGTAATTTTAAATACAGAAAACCGCAAGAGAATCCAGCTCGACTTTGGGCGGCGTTCACGCTTTGTTAATTACTTTCACATATGTATAATCGGAGTATGTACAGTGAGCCCACATTAATACATATAGAGCCGCAGGCACCAATTATATTTAAATAATCTATCTATAAAAAAACAATATAAGTCAGATAGTTACAGTTACACGTACGTGAAAGTACACTTATATATTAAGAAAGAAATTATAAATAGATCACAAAAACTGATGTCATCGGCGGGACTCGAACCCACGGCCTTTCCATAACAGGGGGAGTGCTCTGACCAAAAAAATATGTGGATTTGGTAAGGATTCATCTAACAATTCACTGTTTAAATATCGTTGTAACACGATACACTGGTACCATCAGTTCGGTAGAACTGCGGTAGGTGGATCAAACGCTAACCTTAATAGCGCGATGTAGAAATTATGATTATGATATGAAGCAAAAATTCGATGTCGTCTGTAGTGGTCATTGTAGCTCAGTTGGTCAGAGCAGTCCCCCTGTTAGGGAAAGGCCGTGGGTTCGAATCCCGCCTATGACATCAGTGTTTGTGATGTATTTATAATTTCTTTCTTAATATTTTAACAATAGTTTAAGCAAACTCATTGCTTTGAAATACAATAAAAATATATGGATTTGGTAAGGATTCATCTAAAAATTCAGTGTTTAAATATCGTTGTAACACGATACACTGGTACCGTCAGTTCGGTAGAACTGCGGTAGGTGGGTCCAACGCTAACCTTAATAGTGCGATGTAGAAATTATGAATATGATATGAAGCAAAAATTCGATGTCGTCGGTATAGTAGTGGTCATCGTAGCTCAGTTGGTCAAAGCAGTCCCCCTGTTAGGGAAAGGCCGTGGGTTCGAGTCCCACCGATGACATCAGTTTTTGTGATCTATTTATAATTTCTTTCTTAATATTTTAAGAATAGTTTAAGCTAACTCATTGCTTTGAAATACAAAAAAATAACACATATATTACACACACACGCTATTTTACTCTACTTTTCGTGATCCCTCACACAAATGCAAAGCTCAGCTTACGCCTCGCGAACTGTACAACGTTTTCACAGATTCAGGTATAGTAGGTACCTATTACCTATTTCTTCTAAACTCAACTTAGAGCGATGGGCTCGGTTTTATTAGAATCCAATATTCTCATTATAATTATAGATATTCTACTCGAGCAAAGATGCGGCCATGAGCTAATAATTTATATAAAACTAAGAGGCTTTAAACGCTACGATTTTTATAATCATGTGTTCAACAGTGTTTTAAGTATTTTGTGGTAAGACGGTAAGTAACAGTTGTACAAACCTCGAGAACGTTGATTTTTTTTTATGAATAAATTTGAGTGCGTTTGACCGCAATCTTACCTGATGTTAAGTAACGATGCGGTCTAAGATGAAGCACGCAAACTCAAATAATGCCTATTTACTCTTGCCTTGAAAATCCCAAGATTATATGAATTTAGATGAATCCTACCTAAATCCATATATTTTTGTATTTTAAAGCAATGAGTTTGCTTAAACTATTCTTAAAATATTAAGAAAGAAATTATAAATAGATAACAGCGCGATGTAGAAATTATGAATATGATATGAAGCAAAAATTCGATGTTGTCGGTAGTGGTCATCGTAGCTCAGTTGGTCAGAGCAGTCCCCCTGTTAGGGAAAGGCCGTGGGTTCGAATCCCGTCGATGACATCAGTTTTTGTGATCTATTTATAATTTCTTTCTTAATATTTTAAGAATAGTTTAAGCAAACTCATTGCTTTAAAATACAAAAATATATGGATTTAGGTAGGATTCATCTAAATTCAGTGTTTAAATATCGTTGTAACACGATACACTGGTACCGTCAGTTCGTTAGAACGGCGGTAGGTGGATCCAACGCTAACCTTAACAGCGCGATGTAGAAATTATGAATATGATATGAAGCAAAAATTCGATGTTGTCGGTAGTGGTCATCGTAGCTCAGTTGGTCAGAGCAGTCCCCCTGTTAGGGAAAGGCCGTGGGTTCGAATCCCGTCGATGACATCAGTTTTTGTGATCTATTTATAATTTCTTTCTTAATATTTTAAGAATAGTTTAAGCAAACTCATTGCTTTAAAATACAAAAATATATGGATTTAGGTAGGATTCATCTAAATTCAGTGTTTAAATATCGTTGTAACACGATACACTGGTACCGTTAGTTCGTTAGAACGGCGGTAGGTGGATCCAACGCTAACCTTAACAGCGCGATGTAGAAATTATGAATATGATATGAAGCAAAAATTCGATGTTGTCGGTAGTGGTCATCGTAGCTCAGTTGGTCAGAGCAGTCCCCCTGTTAGGGAAAGGCCGTGGGTTCGAATCCCGTCGATGACATCAGTTTTTGTGATCTATTTATAATTTCTTTCTTAATATTTTAGGTACCTATAGTTTTAATTTATTATATTCAATATATTTACAAAGGGTCTTGATAAAAGGGGTATGGACCAGGCCTAGAAGAGTTTTGAAAGATGTAGGTAGTGGAATATTAGAGGAAAGCACATCGTAAAGAGAAATTCGTTGATTTGGACAGGAGAAGAAGATGTGATCCGCGTCACCTTCATCCAAACCGCATTCACAAAGAGAATGATCCCTAACCTTAATCTTTGCCAAGTGAACTGGCGTACATGCATGACCTAAGCGGAGACGAGAAACTACCGATGTCGAGTTTTTTCCAAAGCCCTGATTCTTAAAGAACCATGGCTTTTTGGGCACGAGTGGTTGGATGTCACCATAGTATTTGCCCTTCTTTTTTTTGAGACAGACGCCATACCTCGTTCCATGCACGAGATAAGCTGTCTCCTGAAACTTGTGACAGATCTTGTGTCGATATTTCAGTATACTCCAAAGAGCCTAGTCTGGCTGCTTGTTTTGCGCATGAGTCAGCTGTTTCATTACCCGCAATGTTTGAGTGACCGGGGATCCAAGCGAGACAGATTGCAAGACTCTTTAGATGACACCTAAAGAGCGCCTCTCTAATTTAAAAAATGATAGGGGGCCTGGACTTAGTGCGGAAGGGGTGTGAATTAACTGCTTGGAGACAGCTTTTGGAATCGGATAGTATTATAGAATTGTTTAGGTTATGAGATAAAACATACAGAATAGCTTCAAGGATAGCTATAGACTCTCCCGTAAAAACTGAAGTCATAGAGGGACATTTAAAGCTAAGGATAATGTGGAACTTTGGAATCCATACAGCCGCTCCTACAGAACCGCAATAGTCTGACTTAGAAGCATCCGTGTAGATTTTAGTCCACCCATCGAAATTATTGGATATTGAATTATTGAAGGCAAAGTTAGCACAAATATCATGTTTTTGGACCCCCATGTCAAGTATTATTGGAGGAGAATAAATGATAGCTTCATACGGAAGAGAATACAGAGGATTTAGTTGGGACCGAATGACAGGATTTGGGAGACGGGTGAATTTTATGAAACTATTTAAGATGCAAGGAAGGTTATCAGGGCAAGAGATTGAACCTATATTGTATAAATCACCAAGAAGGCCGAGTTTATCCGAGAGGACATGCTGAGAGTTTTGTACCAGTTTGAAAAGAAATTTGTCCGATAAGTACTATCTACGGAGGAAAGGAGGAGGATCTACTGCTTCTACTTGCATTGCATTGATTGGGGAAGATTTCATTGCTCCAAGGATAATACGCAAACATTTTGACTGAATTTTGTCTAGTTTTGCAAGAGAAGATTTATTGCAGGGATCTAATAAAAATGAAGCGTAATCCATATGGCTGCGAACAATTGCATTATATAATAATTTTTGATTGAATGGGTGAGAACCCCACCATGCACCAGAAAGTGACCGAAGGATATTAATATTTTTGATGCATTTACTACTAATGTAATCAAAGTGAGTTGACCCAGTCATTCTTGAGTCAAGCCACAAGCCAAGAAATTTAGCATTAGAATATTGAGGGATTGGCAAACCTTCAATCTGCAAGTCAACTGATGGAATATTTCTTTTCTTAGTAAACACAACTTGGTACCTTGCATTTAGAAGGGGATAAAGAAAGACCATGATTTAGAAGCCAATGATTTAAGTGGATTAGGGCATTATTTAGGTTTATTGAAAGTTCTTCAATAGAGGAAGACGAAGAGTACAGAGCTAAGTCATCTGCATATTGAAGAATCTGGCAAAATGGTTGGACTACTTGCTCGACATCATAAGTATACAAACTATAAAGGAGGGGACTAAGAACCGAGCCCTGGGGAAGACCTTTCCAGATGGTTCTAGGGGGAAGAAGGCAGTTCTGGTTCTTGATAATTATCGATCTTTCCATTAAAAGGTTTGCACAGAAATGGACTAACTTGTCCGGAACATTCAGTTGAAGAAGTTTATTTCTGAGTACCGGAAGAAGAACATTGTCATAAGCTGCTTGAATGTCTAAAAAACAGTGGCCATATATTTCTTTTGAAGGAGGGATATACGAATCTCGGAAGTTAGAATGCTAAGACTATCCAGAGTACCCATATTCCTCCTGAAGCCAAACTGGGACTTAGCCAAAATTTCTCGACTCTCCGAAAACCATTCCAAACGGAGTTTTATAAGGTGCTCTGTTATCTTGCACATCACTGAGGACAGAGCTATCGGGCGCCTACTGTTAGGGGAGGATGGGTCAACACCAGGTTTAAGGACTGGGACGATAATTTGAGTTTTCCAATCAGGAGGAATACTCCCACTGTTAAAAATGACATTAATTATGTCCAGAAAGTGAATTTGGACAGCGACTGGAGCCTTGACAATAAAAGAATATGGGATTTGATCAAACCCTGGAGCTGAGTCTTTTAATCCCTCGATTGCTAGCTGGAATTCTTGAGCTGTGAAGTTATTATTAAACATTCCCTCATGTTGACTAGGAGCAGAATGGCGGACAGCGGATGGAATAGAGTCATAAGTAGGAACCCATGGTGGGGCTAACCTATCAGCAAAGGCGTCAACCCACGATGTCAAATCGTTGTCAGTATCGTTGACTATATTACAGGATCCTCTGAATCTTTTTATTTGTTTCCAAACAATTGAAGATGGGGTTCTGGGAGATAGGTTCTCACAGAACCGGGTCCAGCCTTCTTTTTTCTTTGCGGACAGGGTTCTTCAGTCAGTGCTGCTTGACGTTGATAGATAAGCAGATTTTCAACTGTCATAGATCTGCTGTAATTCGATTCAGCCTCGCATCTGGATTTAACAGAGTCAGTACACTCTGCGTCCCACCATGGGGTCGATAGAATGGACTTAGAAGGGACTTTAATGGGAATATGGACATTCGCACAGGAGATAACGGAGTTACGGAATAGGTTGTAGGACTGAATAATATTGCTGCCAGTGGGAACCAACAGATATGATATTTTGGACTCCAAAGATGTACCATAGGCAGGCCAATCTGCTCCAGACAACCTGTATCTAAAAGAGGGGGATGAATTCAGTGGACGAGATATAGTCATAGAAAATTTTATTATAATAGGGAAATGATCACTTCCGTGAGAATGGTCAAGAACTGACCAAGAGGACATAAGAGAAAGAGAGGGAGAGCAGATAGTGAGGTCAACAGCACTAAGGTTTTGAGAAGGGAGAACTCGGCGGGTAGGGGATCCAGAATTTAAAATGCACAAGTTCATCCAGAACTTCTATTAAGGCATAAGCAAATGCATCACAAAGACTGGACCCCCAGGAAGTATGGTGAGCATTGAAATCTCCCATAATGACTACAGGAGGAGGGACTGAGTTGAACAGTAAAAGAAGGTCAGGGATCAGGGTGGAGCAAGGATGAGGAATATACAAGGAAATGAATGACCTGGCAGCAATAATATTTATATGAGGGGAGTGAGAGGGAAGGGTAATCTGAGCAAAAGACTGTTTACGACTGAGCAAAAGAGCACAACCAGCATAGCCATCAGCTCTGTCATCCCGAAGACATGAGTAACCTGGAATACGAAATGTACTACCAGGTACTAACCATGTCTCCGAGACAGCTATCGCCACAGGGTTATACTTATTAATCAGTGAGAACAGTTCAGGTTTTTTAGGTCTGAGGCTTTTAGTGTTCCACTGTATTATAGTCGGGTCCATTGGATGATAGAGGAAGTAAGAAATTAGTAAGTGATTGGGCAACGTTGGGCGGTAAAGAGATGTTATTTTATGAGATAATAGATATAATCATGTTTAAAACAGAAAGAAGAAGACTTTGTGAAGATTGCAGATCTTGGGAAATATCTTGAGAACAAGAGGACTGAGAAATTGGGAATGCACAGCCATTAGGGGAGGAATGTCCATCTTGTGATATGAGTGCTTGATGAGCAATCCTATCATAAGACTTGCCAAGGGGAACATGAGGACGAGGAGACTTAAATATGGTTTTTTTATATGTTGTGGACTGAGAGATAAATGGAGGCAGATGATGATTGAGAAAGTTGAGGAGTGGAGGATTTTGCAGCAGCTGAAAATGATTTAATAACAAGAGGAGTGGCTTGTGAGGCTTCCATGTAGGATACACCCTCACGAGCCATGAGAGATTTAATGTCCTTTTGACGTTTGTGTTCGGGGCAGGATCTGTCGGTGGCTACATGATGTTGATTGCAGTAAAGGCAAATAATTTCTGCAACACTCATGGTGCATGAATTGCCCTGGTGTTGTTGTGCGCATTTGTAGCACCTAGGTGAAGATTGCCGACATTGGTCAGCCACATGGCCATACATACAGCAACGGAGACACTGAATAGTGGGAAATTCATACTGTTCTACGGGAAGGGATGTATGGAATGAGTATATATGGGAAGGGAGGGATTTGCCCCTAAATGTGATGACTATTGTTTGAGTTGGAACATATGTAACCATTTTGTCACTACCAATGGTTTTTCTATTGAGGCGACGAGCTTTGAGAATGTATCCAATGCCAGGGGGTAGGGCTATTGAGTTCACAAATTCGTCCATTGAAAGGTCAACGGGAACTGTGCGGACTACACCCATCCTTGAAACGTTATATGAAGGTGTGTAAGCCTCATATTTATTGTCGACTAAAATTGAATTCGCAAGGAAATTGTTTGCGTCAACGGCATTTAAAAATTGAACCGACATTTTATTCCTGCCTATCCTTTTAACTCCCACCATGGCAATATTTTTTATTTTGTGGGCAACTAAAAACTGACCGAATTTAATAGGTTTTACCGAGTAACCTGCTGGTAAATTTTCGTCTTTTTTAGAAACTATAACTACAAACGGACCTTTGTCATTTTCGTTGTAGGATTTAACTCCTAACACTATTGTAGGATGATTGAATATGGTTTGGATCGAAGCTGACGCAGATTCAGCATCTAAAATGGTTTTTTTGGGCGCAGCTACATGTTCTTGAGATTCATTTCGTCTTTTTTGATGACAAATACGAGAAGGCGAAAACTCTTCAACAGACATAAAAATATCCGGTGGATCGGGGGGTTCCGGAGGATCCCCCATCCTACCAGACAACCGAAAAAATACTTACAAACACTTGAAAAAGGGCAAATAATTTGGAATTTCTCTATTATCTCACTTACACTATATTAACCCTGCAAGGTCAAAATGGCAGTCCAAACTTTGGTCTACAAAAACAAATAATCTATCATATTCTTAAATAATGCAGAGAATGATTGCCGCGTGTCGTGACGTGTCATCTCATCTGTCTGTTATTCTTGTCGGTCTGGATTGACGGATGACAGTACTGACAGCTGGCAGTTGAGTTGGTCTCGAACGCGAAGCTATGGTACCGGACCTATGAGTTTACCATAGACACGGCTTGTTTGTTTTTTGTTATATATAGACACAAACACAAGACATATTATTATAAATATAACATGCACTTATTTATTTTATTTGTGTGTTTATGTATTTGATTTATTTATTATTTTTCTTGTGTGGTGGCATTTGGCAGCACGATGTTGTGTTAATTGTGCTGGGTGAGATACTGCATGGGTGCGCCATTTTCAGTGTCACTGGCCTCCTCTGAAAACCAGCGCTGGCAAATGTGGGTCTGCCCACGTCAGCATAAAGCTGAGAGGAGACCAATTTCTACGCAGATGTGGCGTGTACTAGCATACACCTACGATTTTCCTGTCCTTAACCTACTTCTAATATTTTACTTGTGTATTGTTATCGCCATGTCTGTTTAAGAATAAACACATTTTTCTTTCTTCTTTCTTTCTTTCTAGTGGTAACCGACAATGTTAATACATTGCAAAGGTTAAGCAACATCTAGTCCGGTCGGTCTTAGGATGGGTGATCATTTCTTAAGACATTGAGAGCACGTTAAGCCGTCGGTCCCGGTTGTAATACGAACATCCATGGCAATCGTTAGGGGTGTTCGAGCCCTAAATCAAAAATTCGATCGGTTTAACTACAGAACTTCCATATCGTCCATGGGCTGTGGAGGTCTGATGGCAGTCGCTTCACGGAAAATATCGAAGTTCAGCCGAATCACAGTTAGACTGGAAAGCTGACCCCAACTAATATGTGTGAAAATTTCTCAGAGGATGTCCCTAACAAAGGTAAGAACGATCCGTGAGTTTGGAATCCCACACACTCGTTTCCTAGACGAGGGAGTAGGACTCCCTTACCATAAGGCTGGCACCTCTACAAAATTCTGGCAAATTAGAACTACATTTATGTAGACGCGTTTTTCAAATGTTTATAAATTGGACCCCAGCTACTTCTACTACTACCAGGCCCATGTCACTCGCCTAACAATCGCAAAAAATACGTGACGTCAGCGACAACTTGAAGTTGTAAGTCAGTAAAGGTTGTCTCTTGTTTGTGATATTGACCATTGACCATAGAGTTGATAATTGATGCATTAACGTCATAATTATTGGTCAAATTATGCTGGCACTTTCCTGACAACCCTAATGTTCGAAATATGTTATCTGTAAACAAAAGTATGTGCTTTAATTAACGTCGGAGTGCAAGTTCTGTATGTAAGTACTATTCCCTATTCTGTGCTAATACTTAGTTATAATCTGTGCCTCAGTAGTGAAAGCCATAGTAGTTTATCAGACATAACCTCTATACCAACACAATGCCATTCAATCACTCTTTCGTGATAGGTTCTCGCGAGTTACGGCTTTTTGCGACACACAGAGGTTTGATACAGTAGTAAATTCTATTCTATTCTATTCTGTTCCGTTCCGTTCCGTTCCGTTCCGTTCCGTTCCGTTCCGTACCGTTCCGTTCCGTTCCGTACCGTTCCGTTCCGTTCCGTTCCGTACCGTTCCGTACAGTACCGTTCCGTACCATTCCGTTCCGTTCCGTTTCGTTCCATTCCATTCCATTCCCATTTAAATTGAAATGGGATCACTTGGGAAGTAGGCACGTTGCGAAGCTTTAATTTTTAATTTTTTTTTCAAAATCGGTTTACATAGTCCAGAGATATGAGGTAACAAACTTTAAAAAAAATACAGTCGAATTGAGAACCTTTTGAAGAACGTTATTGTTGAAAAGTGGAGTATTTTAATTAATGTTTGTTTTAGTTCGAGTTGATCTAATCTGTTGGAGAAGATTCCTTTGTAGTCAACGCCAGATGTGAGCACTTCTTAAAGTTTTAAAAATTGAATTGGAAATTGATTTTGTATCTACCTATGATAAACCTGTTGAATTAATGTGTCTGTCTGAAAGTACAGGCTAATTTCCGATATTCGAAATAGGAACCGATCACTTTTCAATCGACTTCCTAGAAGGAAGAAGGAGGTTCTAAATTCGACTGTATGTTCTTTTTTTTTTCTATATTTGTTACCTTCTTACTTCTTCTTTCTACTTCTTCGTACTGGGTGAAACGAATTTGAAAAATATTTTTTTTTTATTGGAAGTTACTACTTCTCAAGTGGTCCGATTTCAATTTGGTCCCATTCCGACAACTATTTGGTCCCATTTCAATTTGGTCCCATTCCGAAAACTAGTTTGTCCCATTTCAATTTGGTCCCATTCCGACAACTATTTGGTCCCATTTCAATTTGGTCCCATTTCGACAACTATTTGGTCCCATTTCGGTATTTTCAGGTCGGTTACTGTGTCAATTCTAACGAAAGCTATTGAATGACGTCTTTTATGCACTTATGTATTTGACGTAATCGAAGTATCATAGTACATACGTGTCACGTGTCAGAAGTCTTATTTATTTTACCGAATTACATAATAACTTTTTGCTTTTGAACGAAGTGGCTTTTAAACATTTACAAAATAAAATACTTACTATATTTGAGCTTAAATATATAGCCGGTTATTTGGTTTACTGAAACACATTTTATCCATGGTTTATGATACCTATACCTATATAAATATGATATTATTCATACCATCGTGGTTATACAGAGAGATATTTGACGTTTTATTTATTTATTTGGATAACCAGTAGTTGTCACTAAACATAATATAATGGTTGATTAGGTATTTTTTGTAAATTTGCCCATTTAAGGGACAGGCTAGAGTCCTAAGACCATACTGCCTATACAGATTAGGTATTGTGTGATTCTACGTAGCACGACCACGGATGATTATCTTAATTTTCATGTCGTACAAATCATGAAAAAAAGTGTACTTTATTGTACTAAAGAATAAAATATCTGTACTCGTTTTTCATGAATTTGTACTATATGAAAATTAAGATAATCATCCGTGGTCGTGCTACGTAGAATCACACTTAGGTATTTCGTGTCGCAAAAAAAACAACGTTAATAAGGGTAGACGCAATTTGTATTTCATCAAAATCAGTTGGTATTATTTTATCCCACAAATCAACACATTCAACACAATTCCGGGACAAAAAGTAGCGTAAGTAACTCCTTAGAACATCAGCTATCGGCCTGTTAAACTCAGTCCAGTCATTTCAGTGATTACCTGAAACGAAACAAATAAACAGCCAGACAGAGAACTAGGTAATTGAGAATAGATTTATTATGTAGGTAAATTCAACGTTATAATTTTAAACAAAAACAAACGACACAACTCCTAAGATTATCGAAGGTTGCTCTTGATTTCTTTGGGATGCCATCCTCAAATTCTGGCTTCCTTATCATGTTACCACCCTTGGAATATCCCATTTCCAACAAAAAAATTATCATTACAATCGGTTCATAAACGACGGAGTTATTCGCAAACTAACATAAAAAACCGCACAAGTGTGTTCGGGCCATTTATAGACTAGGGTATCGTAGTCATCCATATTAGCATCTATAACTCCGGAACAAACCTCGGTGGCTCAGTGGTATGAGTATGCGACTGCCGCCCCTGAGGTCCCAGGTTCGATTCCGGGTCGAATCGAATTATTTGTGTGATCCACAAATGTTTGTTTCGGAGTTTGGGTATTTTCTATGTATGTTAAGTATGTATTTAGAAATATATAAGTATGTTTATCAGTTGTCTAGATCCCATAACACAAGCTTATATTAGCTTAATTTGGGCTAGATGACGTTGTGTAAGAATGTCCAAAAAATATTTATTATTTATTATTAGAAAAAAAAAAACAATAAAGTTGTCCGATCCGATATAGTTTTGCTTGTAAGTTCATGAACATAAACTACCATCATAGATATTTAAAGATTTTTAGAGCCAGCAGTTTAGATTTTAGTAGGGGGGACGAGGGATGGGACGCTCTGTTTTACCGTGAAAAATGAGCTGTAAAGTTGAATATCTTGCAAACGAATACCTAAATCAAAAAAACTTTTTAGCAACATCTCAATGTTTTTAAAAGACCTATTTAATTATACTCCACACTCCGGGGTTTACGCAAGAAAAAAACAAACAAATTCTAGTTACTTATAGGGTAGATACCCCAATTTTCTTTAAGCAATTTGTTAACGTATTAAATACACATATCCATGAAAAGTTTCATGTTTCTAGCATTTGTTGTTTAAGAGGAAAACCGACGACAGACGGACGGACAGACATGACGAAACTATAAGGGTGCCGAAACTTGAACTACGGAACCCTAAAAAATATACAGTCGAATTGAGAAACCTCGTTATTTGAAGACGATTAAAAAGTAACGTAGATGTGTAGCTATGTGACTACAGGACAACAATTTTCAAATAGCATACCGTAACTTTACCACACAACCCAGAGTTAATTTAATTCGTTCAAAACTCTCAGTGTGCGGTTATATAATTGTTTGTTATACAGAAAAGTTCGACTCGCCATACAATGAAATAACAAGCGCTGGGAAGTTTGGTTCTCATTCAAACAGTTGCAACTTATTGTAGTAATACAAACCCTATATTATGTAAACACGTCATGCAGGGGTTCGATATTTGGGTCGCAATAAATATTTGTGTAATCAAATGGTATTTAGTCCGAAACGCCCAGGACTTTATTTGGATGTGCCACAGCGGCTGGCACGTAAGATTTTGTAGCCTTTCATCAACATGTCATCGCAAGGCAACGGGTTTCAATTTTTTTTCAAAATTACTATACAGCTGCTACTTTTTATTAAATTCATTCGACCTTTTTGTGCCCAGCGACGGCAACAGGCTTGTCCCCTATTACGTGGGACGAAAAATTCTGGCAAATTGTGATTAAGGTAGGCACCTTCGCCTACCTTTTCGGGTTATATGTGTGTGTGTGTATATATTATATTTTTGACTTGGTTTGGATGTTTTCTTTGTAGAAATTTCTCATTATAGAAATATGTCATAGAAAAACCTCCGAGCTCCGAAACAAGTAAGTATCTATGCACACCGTACAAATGTCCATAAAGAATATAAACATACATACATATGGTCACGCCTCTTTCCCATGGGGATAGGCGGAGGCTTTGGAATTCCACTTGCTACGATCCTGGCATACTTATGTCGCTTCTTCCACTTTCATATCGATCTTCATACACGCTCTCCGGGTCTGGATACTCTTGACCTGGCCTTTGGTCAAAACATCTCCGATTTGGTCGAAGTACGTTCGCCTAGGTCAACCCTTACCTGCCTAAATATATAAAGATGGTTCATGCAAATATCTGATCTGACGGGGATCAAATCTGACATCTGAAGTCTCACGGAGGTTCAACAATAAAAGGTGTGAAGGTACGTAAAATAAAATGGGTGTATTGAACTGCTAATTAAAAAACCTTGGTTTTGTACAAAAATAAATCCCTTTCCTAAGTACGAGTAAATATACAAATTACACAGCAAATATGTATAGGTATTCATTAACATAGAACCTATTACTGAATGGATTCAGGCGTCACCTGGCGAAAGTCCATGATAAAAACAATGGAAAAATTATGTTGAAATATAAAAAATGCAATGATTTCGCTAAATGGAAGACATGTTAAACGTCGACATATGTTTCGCCTACTCACGAGGCATTATCAAGACTGATAATGCCTCATGAGTATGTCTTCTATTTAGCGAAATCACTGCCATTTTTAAATTTTTACATCATTTTTCCATTGTTTTTATAGAACCTATTCCGTATTCGGTGACCCGGACTACATCTATGACACCTATTACGGGGGATCAACCTAAATGTCTGGCTAACCTAAAATCCCGGCGCTTTTTAGGCAAGGTACTTCTGTAAAAAAAAAGGAAAAGAAAATAAAAAAATCTTTTTATTTCATCAACCGACTATCAAAGAAAAGAGCTTCTCAATTCGACAGTATGTTTTTTTAAGGTTTTTACTGATTGAACTGAGTGAACCAATTTTGATTCTTTTTATTTGGAAGCTACTACTTCCGAAGTGGTCCCATTTCAATTTGGTCCCATTTCGACAACTATTTGGTCCCATTTCGGTAGGTTGAAGTCGGCTGTCAATTTTTGATGTGTATTTCATATATAGTAGGTAAATACTAAACGAGATTATCCTGTGACGAGACTACGAGTAAAATACCCTGATATTTTACCACAAAGCAAAAGCGGTATAAGCGTTATTCCCACGGGAAATTGCAAGGAAAGTGCCTCCGTATCTACGCGGGTAGTTGATATCTGTGATATCTACCCAGCTGTCTGTGAATCGTGATGTTCCCGCTAAAATGGGGTAAAGTGTTTTGGATTTATTTTGTTTCGAGTGGCATAAACGCAAAGTAAGGTGATGTTACGAGTATCTATATATATAATACGCCAGTGAAGCCGCTTCTCCTCCTAAACTAAGAGTCGCACAGTCAAGTGTGGTACACCGTTGGAAAGGTCGTGGTCTCAAGTGGTGCGATAAGATTAGAAATTTGACAAAAAGTAAAAAAAAAAAAATTACCTGCGCAGTTTGCGCTAAGGGTTGCTAGTATTGTATATTTCCATCAGTACGTTTTGCTTCGGCAGCGTAATGTGGTGCACTCTACACAATTCATTGACAAGAAAAGTTATTTTTTCAACGTTATTCTCTCTCTTTGTTCCGGCTAACCTCTTTTTTTTTTTTTTTTTTTCCGCGGCCCAAATCTGCGGCCGCTCTAACGTCCGTTGCCGGGCGTCTCTGGTTACAAGCAGAACGTATTTCCAGTGGCGCCCGGCGGACTTTGACCACCTCTGTGATCTCTGCGGGGGTTAGGTCGTGATGAGAATCCCGCGTCGTTGGGGTAGGGTTTTATCCCGCGTCAGTGAGTGAATCTGGTTGCGTGCTATGGGGCGAAGGCCCCGCAGCACGCAACCCTTCTAGCCTACTTCTGTAAGGACGGCGGGTGGCGATCTCGCCGTCTTCAGGCCCCGATTATGGAGGTCGATGGTGTTGGGCATAGATGAGTCTGCGGCGCCCTCGCCGCTGACTACGGAACTCGACGGGGAGGGTACGCTCCCTCTCCCTCTCCCTCTCGGCCGCCTCCTTCACGAGCATGACTTACATGGACCTACTCCTGCTGGAGACCATGGCTTGAAGCATGGTCTCCAGCGACAGGGTATCCACGCCCAGACCCACTACGAGGTTCCGGCGCTGACTCGCCCACGCAGAGCACTCCACCAATCCGGCTAATCTCTGAAATAGCTAACACCGACTTTAACGACACTTTCATTGGCAGATAGCCGATGTCAAAAGCAGTAACTTAGGCTACATTTTATTCCGGTACTGTTAGAAATTAGAAAACTATTGTAAGCATAGACTTAGGCAGACAGTTAGTCCAGCACCACTGGAAATACGTTTGGTGCGTATTAGAGACGCCCGCGGCAATGGACCGGCCGCGGTCTCGCGGAATTAAAAAAAAAGGCAGTTAGTCCAAAAATATTTGTAATGGGGGCAAATAATACCTATTTTATTTATATATTATCAGTTGTCTATTTTTCGTAGAACAAGTTCTGCTTAGTTTGAGCTAGAATAGCAAAATGCGAATACAAAGACATTCAAGTATATCCTAATATTAGCCATGAGCAGGCAACATATAATTTACACGCCCTAACGAGTAGACTCATAGGATGACGATAATTAAATATAGTGAATGTTTATCATGAAGGTAAAACCTGTCATAGAGGAATTAGAGAAACATTAACTAGAATTAAAAGAAGCTACTATTGGCCTCATATGTATAAAATTATAGAAACTGTAATAAATTCTTGTACACTCAGTTATGTGGGCCGAACTGTAAATCTGTCATAAATATAATTCGTTCCGGCATAAAGTTACAAAGTAAAGCCGCTTAGAACGTGTTAATCTAAATTATAGTTAAATTAGTGACGCCTCATTAATTTGTTGGTATCTGTTGTCTGTTGTGTAGTATCTGAATAATCCCCTGATTATTCTTTTGACGACCCAGATGAGCGCTCGTAACTGTATCCTATACTCGCGACAGTTTCTCCCCTGGTGCATAGACGATATAAAGAAAGGAAGATTAAGGAAGGGCTCAACGATCCCCTACCGATTACTTCTTCGGCTTACGTGTATGGTTTCTCTCGTGCTGTTCTTGTTACCTTTGTTCAATTCTTCTTGACGTTAATTCTTTTTGGATTGTGTTGCACAAACCTTGAAATAGACCTAAGGATTTACCTTAGTTGTGACACGTCCTACCGACTGCGCCAATTATGTTGATTACTACGCTCAACTATAATAATTGTGTTGTCTTCTTCTTGAAGTTACTTTTTACTTTACTTTCCTTCTGCGAGCAGAAAATGTTCGTGAAGGAGGCGGCCGGCAAGGTCAGGGAGCGTACCCTCCCCGCTGAGTTCCGAAGTGTGCGGCGAGGGCGCCGCAGACGTGACTACGCCCAGGACCATCGACCTCTATGATCGGGGCCCGATGACCATGGATTAGCAACCCACCGTCCTTACAGAAGCAGGCTAGAAGGGCTGCGTGATGTGGGGCTGCACCCCACACACGCCTTCACTCACCGACGTGAGATAAAACCCGACCCCAAAGATGCGGGGTAACACCTGACCACCACGCATTGGCCACGCATGTGTCCGCCGGGCGCTACTGGGAATTCTCTCAGTGTCTACCAGAGGCGCTCGGCAATGGACGTACTTTGTAACTAAAATATAAATTTACTTTGTAACTTTATGCCGGAACGAATTATATTTATGACAGATTTATAGTTCGGCCCACATAACTTAGGTGTGTGTAAATCAATACAAATTTACAACGACTGACTCATTTATTACCTCAATTCAAGAGTGTATAAATATAATATAGTTGCCTAAATTTGTTATTGAATGGTAAATTGTCTGTAAACGCCTCTGTCTGCTTCTTTAGGCAGAAATACATGTATATACAAATACTTCAAAGGCACATACTTTCCATAATTTACATTACAAGGTACAGCTGTCACACAAATGTCTTTTACTTTATCTTGTACTTTTTTGCACGTTAAATTCGTTTCTCGACGAAGAAATAAATAAGGTAATCTATTTTTTGTTCTCGCTGTCGTCGCCTCATTAAGTCGAGCTCGAGCCACTTTGTATTTTTGTTATCACGTTCAACACGCTATAACAGAGACAATGAATACAATACATTATAAAACAATACAATTGAAACTAACTACTCGTATATATGTACAGTCAGCTTCAGAGAAAAGGAACCCCCCTTGATAATGACATGAAAGCATTAAAGTTTTTTGAATCATTGTGTACATTGCATGTTGGTCTAGTGGTTATGACCGCTGCTTTGTGGACACGGCAACCGAGGTTCAAATCCTCGGACACAAGTTCTTTTTTTATTCATATAATATTTTTTTTATTTTCTTAAGCACTTTTTGTTAATTAATATTTAAGGAATCAAATTTTATAGTAGGTATGAGGTTTGTAAGAAAAGATAGACTTATTGCATAAATAATATTAATTTATTTCTCAAATTACATTTCTAGGTTTTTTTCTTTCCTCTTTCCATTTCTGGTTGAGTATACAGTTTTTCTATCTGAGTTAAATTGGGGTTACTTATTTTTAAATGTTACCTGACCTAAATTTATTGACAAAATACTATACCCTAAGTGAAGTATAAAATGTTTACTTAATATACTGAATATCGCTGCGTCACATGACTCACGAATGACGTCACGTGATGCGATCGTTCGCCTTTTTTTTGCATGTTCATATTAATTTGTAATTTTCTGATATTTTTCGTCTTTCGGCTCAATTGTATACCAAGATACAATTTACTCACAAAACAATACCACATTAATTTATGTGCTGTTTGAGGATACGAACTCGCATCTCGAGCGCCAGCCAATCACCTAGGCCGTGCCTTATACCACTAGGCTATCGGTTCACTTGATAATAATGGCGAAAATATGAATAGCATTACTCCTTTTATCGAACAAAGTTGATTACGGTGTAATTTTCTGGAACTTAAGTTTTAAATTTCAACTTCCACCATATGTGATAATAATAACTGCTCAATAGACTAAAAGATAAGGTTGAAATTAGTATAGATTTCTCGTTTAGTTCAATAGATTACGCTTGATACAGCTTGTTGCACTACCGTCATGTTTTACTTCAAAAACTTATCTGCTGTATGAGCTGCGGCTATAGTATTATAATATCTGTGACAGCGCGCTTAAGGTTTGCAACCTTAAGCGCGCTGAATAGTTATTCTATATGCGCTAGAATACTTCTAGAAAGAAAAGAAAGAAAATGCTTTTAATATCTTCTTTACCTTATTTACTAAACTGTGATTGAAGGTAACTTTATAATTCGTGGTAATTTGCATTGGTGTTAATCCTCCTCGTAATATTATTCAATTTATTAAGTTTTTGATCAGTTTTTTGAGTAAATTGAAAGTATGGTTCGATTAACAACATTTTTGAAAGCTAAAATTATTGTTCTCTGGGAGCAAGAACAAAGCATAAAGAAAATAGCACGAGATATGGGCATAACGGTAAGAGTTACGATAAAAATATATTATATACCTATTTATTGCTTAATCATGTTACATTTTCATTTACAAGTTAGTTTTATGGAATTTCTTTTATTTATTATCATTTTCATTACAGAGAAATACAGTGCGTAGATGGATTCGAAGGTATCAAGCGACGGGCGATATAAAATGTGAAGGCCAAGGACCTCGCCCAGTTGCTTACACTCATGAATCAGAGCGGCACCGTGATATTGTGGCCAACGATTCAACCCTAAAAACGTATTAGACTTGAGAACAAGCGGCCGGTTAACATTAGGTAAGTAAGTGATTATATTCTTTAACATAAAATAAATTAATGATAGAAATATATAATAGAATATATATATATATATATGTATATATATATAATAGAATAATAATTATAATATATATATATTATATATTTCTAATTATTATTGCTGCTGACATTGATTTACATATTGCAACAGATTTGAAAAGGTTTATTATTTTAGGTTACTGGGGATGAATGTCTTCAATGGGCCCAGGCGAGCTAGTGGAAATAGGTGGCCGCATGAACAGTGAGCGATACCTTGAAGTGTTGAATGACGTAATGCTGCCTTCAGTGCGGGTCGCATATCCAGATGGACAAATTTACCTGGTTCCGGATAACTCTTCAGTGCATCGGTCCTGAATTGTGCAAGACTGGCTAAATGCACAAGAAGATATAACGGTGTTTGAGTGGCCGGCTAAAAGCCCGGATCTTAACCCTATAGAAAACTTATGGGGTCAGATGGTTTTAAACTGGGACTCAAGTGAAATAAAGTAAAAAAAAAATTGGATGAAGAGGTAAACAGAACTTGGGAACTAATGCGAAATAGTGCCGCATGTTTTAATATGGTGTCGGGGATGAAAAGTCGTCTTCAAGAAGTGATAGACAGTGAGGGCCATCCTCTCCGTTATTAATGCAGTTTATCGATTCTTACCCAGGACAACTCTTTGTGTGCTGAACACGATTATTTGTTATGTGTCTGGGTGTAATTAATCTAAAAAAAATATATAAAATAAGTATTATATCCGTTGTTCATATCACATTAAGGTGCTTATTTTAGGCTAGATGACGCTGTGTATAAAGTGTCCTAACTAATAATATTATATTATTAATACCTAATCCCATTACAAGTTTTTGTCTACAAGTTTAGTAATCTTCTAATGTGTTAACGATGCACCATCTGACCTCACATATTTTTCTAATGTTGTGTTAAAAGGGTTACCTACTTATCAGAAAATGTGATCAAAGAGGAAGATGTATATTGCGTATATATATATATACTGTTATAGTTTAGCATGTTGGTCTTTTCTTTGTGATTCACAGGAACAAATAACATTTCATTTTTCAACCATTCTTTTATATTCAAAGATTATACCGAGTGTAAAAAATTAATGATTGCAACTTTAAATAAATAAGTAAATAAATATTGTAGTTATGTTTCTCGAATTATCTAATATTAAGTAAACATTTTATACTTCACTTAGGGTATTGTATCTTGTCAATAAATTTAGGTGAGGTAAAATTTAAAAATAAGTAACCTCAATTTAACTCAGATAGAAAAACTGTATACTCAACCAGGAAACGTAATTCGAGAAATAAATTAATATTGTTTATGCAATAAGCCTATCTTTTCTTACAAACCTCATTCCTACTATAAAATTTGATTCCTTAAATATTAATTAACAAAAAGTGCTTAAGAAAATAAAAAAATAATTATATTAATAAAAAAAGAACTTGTGTCCGAGGATTTGAACCCCGGTTGCCGTGTTCACAAAGCAGCGGTCATAACCACTAGACCAATTTACCATATAAACAATGATTCAAAAAACTTTAATACTTTCATGTCATTATCAAGTGGGGTTCCTTTTCTCTGAAGCTGACTGTACGTTACATACCTATTCTAATTATAACTACTAAGATTACATCTAAATTCTAACATGCGTCAAAGAACTCCTCCGCCTCGTCGCCGTCTAACAATGTTCTGAGAAGGCTGGCACGCTATAATACTCGTATATTTTATCTTAAAACAGTCTTGTATACATGTTAACAAAAAACACTTGTACACCGTTTCACTTTTACTTAATATGACCGGTTTCGCTTTATAGCATTATCAAAGGTTGTTGTTCACTTTACATATTTATTAAACAGATATTTTACTACATTGTCTAACATATCTTCAAGCCATTGTTGAACTAAATTCTTAAAATATATGTGGGTAGACACAAATAAAATTTAAGAGGCAGTGTAATTAATTTACCCTGAAAATGGGGAAATTCACTCCTTCGCAAATTAATTATGTTATTATATTATGCAATTAAATATTAAACTTAGTTTAGATATTAAAAATGTCAAATAAATTAAATGTCAATAAAATAAAAAATTAAGGGATCATTAAATCCAGTCCATTTAAATGTCAAGCCTCATGTCATCATGTAAAATTAAAAATTCCAATTAACCATAGCATGTCAAAAACTGTAGCTAAAATTAATAATAAAGAACAAAATGATAAAAAATTAAAACAAAAACAAAACTAAAACTCGTGGATGACACTATTCAAGACTTAAAATATTTTAATAGAGGGGAACTGTTTATATCTAATTGTTGGTTCAATACGGCGTCGCGGTTGCCTATCAGGATTTTATTAATTTCAAGAGCTTCCAGGGTGGTCAATTTTCTACCCTTCTCACATGTGTGCAGCGCTCTGAAATTAGTTTCTGGGTTAAACGAATGGTTTTCGGTGATAAGGTGTTCTGCAAAATTAGATTCAGTCTTTTTTAATTTCCATCCGCTGGTATGTTCCGATACCCTGGTCTGGAACGACCTACCCGTTTGCCCGACGTATTTTTTGTTGCAGTCCGAACATGTGAGCTCATACACTCCGCTCATTTGTCTAATAGGCGTTCTGTCGTAGCTATTACCGATCAGACACCCCAATCCATGTCTTGGTTTGACTGTGCCAAGAGATCTAGAGCATCTATAAGACACGTGACCCATGTATGGAATGCGAGCCCAACGCTTGCTGTCGTCAACTGGCGCATTCGCCTGGTATGCCAAACTCAGAGCTGCTCTAGATCTCTTTCGCGCTACTATACCCTCCACAAGTCTTGTTGAGTAGCCATTATTGGTCGCTATTGCTTTTATTAAATCTAATTCCTTATTGAATGATTCGCTAGACATTGGAATCGAACGCAATCTATGTACCATAGAATGGAAGGCTGCATGTTTGTGGCTCATCGGGTGGTTAGAGTCTGCCGGAATAATATTATCTGTAAAAGTCGGTTTCCTAAATATTTGAAAGTTGTGTTTGTGATCTAATAATTCGAACCCAATGTCCAGAAAGTACAATTTGTTATATCCTACTTCCATAGTGAATTTAATATTAGAATGAATAGTGTTGATATATGTCAAAAAATTATTTAAGTCATCTTCATTTCCGGTCCATAAACAAATAAAATCATCCACATATCTGTACCAATATTTTATATATGAACTGAATAAACTATTACTCAAAATTTTGGTCTCAATATGATCCATGAAAATATCCGCACAAAGTGGAGAGAGAGGACTTCCCCTGGCTAGACCATCTATCTGTTTATAAAATGTATTACCAAATTTAAAATAGTTTTGTTCCAGACAAACAGTCATACTATGTTCTAAGTCTATTATGATTTGTGGGTCAACAATTGATTCAATTAAAATATCATTAATTACACTCTTACAGTCTCTAACCGGGACACTAGGAAACAAGTTTACCACGTCAAAGGATATCAGCATGGCATTTCCAGGCACGTATTCACTCTCTAGTCTCTCAACCAACTGGATACTATTTTTTATCGCGTGGTTCGGAACGAAACCTGTCTTTTGTTTGAAGATCCAATTTGTCTCTGCGGCTAACTTATAGGCTGGGGCTCCATTATATGCAACTACAGGCCTTATTAGGCCTCCTGGTTTGTGAAGTTCATCTCTTTCAGTCTAAAAACTCTTTACTGAAAATGCTGTTTGCTGACTGCAAGGTTCCCTTCACTACTTCATAAGTGCCGACAATCGAAACCATCAACTATACAGTCTTGTATATTTTATACTACTTGGATACATGGCAATTAATGTTATCTTATATATTACATAAAAAGAGATATTGATTGTAGGAATTGAATCCGTAAGTGAATAGATTTTGAAATTTTTTCTTTCACTGATATGTAGCTACATTATCCGTAGTGGCATTCCCTACTTTTTATCCTGGTTTAGCCATTTTAGCCATGGCCTAACTACAGAACTTCAATATCACCAATGGGTTGGGAAGGTCAGATGGCAGTAGCGTCACAGAAAATATCAAAATTCAACCTTTTTGCATTTAGACTGGAAAGCCTAGCTAGGTTGCAAGCAAAGGCTTGGTGGATGATGATGAGTACCCAACAACGGCAAGGTTTGCCCACCATAACTACCAACGAAGCTACCCACTGACAAGATGTAGGCGTTTAATGCGGGTGCCAGCCGTTTTGCCTAAAAGATTTTGACAAAATTTCATTACTCAAACAAATTTGCCGCGGCAGCCGGCCGGCGAGTGCCAGAAACGACTTGCATTAATAGAAAAAAGAGCTAAATATTTCAGTTGGAATAACAGTATTCCAACTGAAATATTTGACTATATAAAAAATGTTAAAAGTACTAGTTGGTAAACAAGTTATAGTTTAAACGTTCATCTCCCAAACATTAGGTTTGCGTTACAATTTTTTTGTGAATAGATTTTTTGCTAAGTAATCATTTGGCAAATGAAATTATGCGAAAAAATTTTTGGGAAGTGAACATTTGTCAAATTCCTTTCGGTCAAACAAGGGTGACCCGTTTATTGCACCTCTGCCTACCCCACGAGGATATACACGTGATTATGTGTATAAGTATGTTATAATCATGCTTAATTATAGTAGTGACAAAATCCAAGTGACGTTGTATTGTATTTATTCCTAAAAGTAAATAGTTGGGCATACCCGTAGGTACCCTGACACCACTGGCAATAGAAGGGAAAAATGGGCTAACTGCATGTCGGGCCATCGCTTAGAAAGGGACCGTAGTCAACTTAAATAGTCTCTAGGTATATCTCCTGAACTAACTAACCTGACTAACATTCTGATATTTTAATGGTAAATAAGATGTTAAAACTTTTCAAAATATAGTAGCATTATTTTCGCAAAAACAAAAGACAATAAAACGTCGACAATTGTTTTACCTCTAAACGAGGCATTATCAAGACTATCGAAGATCAAACAATTGTCGACGTTTTATTGTCTTTTGTTTTTGCGTAAATAATGCTATTATATTTTGAAAAGTTTTATCATCTTACTTACCATTACTTTGTCATGGATTTTCGCCAGGTAACGCCTGTTTCCATCCAATATTTTCGTGCATTTTAGCTTTTAGAGGGGGAGGACGTACTTAAAGTGTGTGTCGTGTAAAAACCGAATGAGTGATGTTACAGTTCATGTCTCAAAACATCGGGAGCTACTTATTTTGTAGACAGCTGTCGAACACCCTCAATGACGTCATCAATTTTCTCTCTAATATATTGTAGAGAGTATTATTTTTTGAAGTTTTTTTCGACATTCACTCTGCCGTAGATAACCTTTATGCCTTCCGTTATTTAAGATAAATATAAAATAGTATACATTATGTTTATTGTAAACGAATAAAATACAGGTCAAAAATTGACGCAGCAACCGACTTCAAATTACCGAAATGGGACCAAATAACTGTCGAAATGGGACCAAATTGAAATGGACCACTTAAGAAATAAATAAGAAATAGTAGCATTCATTTAAAAAAAATCTAATTAGTTCACTCATTGCAAAGATATGCAGTAACAAAGTCAGACATAAAAAAACGTACTGTCGAATTGAGTACCTCCTCCTTTTTTGGAAGTCGGTTGAAAAGAAACAAATATGTTACAATAATGTACAATTGGGAGCCAAATCGCTAAAGAACAATATTTTTCCTTAATCTCCTCTCAACCAATAGGAGCGGAGCAGCATAGTGTGGAATATAGCTCGTAGGACATTATTAACCGCAATATCTCAGAAGTGGTAATTTTTAGAAAAAAACGTTGAAGGATTATTCATCATATCATCCACCGAGCTTTCCCGACGTAGTTGGGGTCTGCTTTCCAGTCCAACTGCGATTTGGCTGAACTTCGATGTGTCACGTGAAGCGACTGCCATCTAACCTCCACGGCGATATTGAAGTTCTGTAATTAGACCGGTCAGATTTTTGATTTAGGGCTGTTATAGATGTGCGTATAACAACCGGGACCGACGGCTTAACGTGCTCTCCGAGGCACGGAAGGGTGTCAGTGTCTTTAGAAATGGTCACCCATCGCAAGACCAGCCTGACTAGATGTTGCTTAACCTTTGCAATGTGTTAATATTGTCGGTTATCACTAGACCACAAGACCCTGGAGATCATACTTGTTACTAGTATGATCTCCAGGGGCTTGATACCCACCCGGGGTAAAGAAAGAAAGAAGAAAGAAGAAAAACATTTATTACTCCATTTATATACCTACAGTAACAAAAACAACGAAAAAAACTAACAGCTTAGAAAAAAAAAAGAAAATAATAATAATAAAGGAAATAATAATAATACATAATTTTGTGGAGTAAATGGCCGCTCTCAGCGTTATGCTGTCTGCGTGGTGCAAGGCAGACAGCGCTGGTTTTCAGAGACGGCCTGATGGTAGAATAACGAACACAGAGTGAAAAGAAAAATAACTCTATAACATCGAAATCGAAAATATATATGGAATAAACAAAAACAAAAAACAGAGGGTAGGAAAAAATCCTTAAATAACTTTTTTCCAGATGTCGGATCGAAGAGGACTTTTTATATTTTATTTATGATGGTGTTTTGAGCAATTCTATCCTATCCTACCTGGGTGCGAATTTATTGTAATCTAATCTAAACTTAATTAAGAGCATACGCCTGCAGTTTTACATCATCTTGACCACATAAGGACACGGGGACAATCGGGAACGAAATATGCGTGTGAAGGACGTCTGTTAATTAATACACATAACAACACGCCTACATCTCCCAAGGGGTAGCCAGAGGTGCAGTTGCCAGTAATTTTGTTGGTAGCACATAATACGGGGGCAATCCTATTGCCGTCACCGGGCGTTACATACCACTAAATATAATCTCTGCAGTCCGATCAGTTATACATGTAAAATTAATATAAATAGACTTATAAAATGTATATTTTCGAAACGACCTACACGCCTGACCTAAATTAAAATCATAACAATGAAATACATTACAAAAAACCCCAACCATTAAGTACGCTGCCATTTCAATTCACTATAAATTGTGATTATTAAACAGTAAATATAAATTTGAATTTGAATTTCACTTTGCAGTTTTCCAAGTGCCAACGTTTTCATTGCTACCAAACATTTTATATTACTCACTAATATTTAGAGGCCAGGGCAAGAGTACCGTAACCGGAGAGCATGCATGAAAATAGTTATGATAGAAGTGTCAGAAGCGAAAGAAGTATGCCAGGATATTAGCAAATGGAATTCCATAGTCTCTGCCTACCCCAATAGGAAAGAGGCGTTACTGTATTTATGTATGTAAATATTTTGACCTATCTGAAGGTGTAGCAAGTGCACATTTCTTGAGACAAATAAAAACTTACTTCATTATATTTACGCGACGGATTTTAATCGTGAGATTTTTATTATTTTTATACCTGATGCCTTTACAGGGTTTGTGGTCGCAGGGAGACTGCGACAAATAATTGAACTGACCCGAGAATCTGGGCTTGATGTAGCAGTCTCATGAAGGTTTAACATTACGCACCACAGTCATTCAAATTTTTTCGACTATGTTCACTGAGGTCAAAATGTTTACCAAGACGTGATATGTTTTCTACTTGACAGTACAATAATTCTGTGGGGAATAATATTTGAACTTTATTTTCCATATAAAAGCATATCAATGAACGTTCTGACAAAGTGTGCTTCCTTTGAACATAAAAGGAGTCCTACTTACATTTATTATTATTGATACGTGAGTGTCAGAGTGCGTAGGTACAGTGCTATAAGTAGATAGATATCAGAATCAGATGCCGTGTTCTCGTTCCCAAATCCCAGGGGATACATTACCGGGATAAAAAGTAATGTGTCTATTTATTTATTTATTCAAAACTTATTTATTTAGAACCATTCTTACAGACGGGTACCATATAGGTACATAAATATAGGACGGCCGCAAGACATTGAACCCTCTCGCGCACTGCTGACCAGACCTTAAGGTAAACTGGAATTAAATTAGCATATGTACTTATAATTTATTATACATAAAGACATAATTAATAACACACCATAGTCTGTGTCATGTCCGTGTCAAACGTCCACAACTTACCTAACTACGTGTTATATAATTGAGCGAAGCGAGCGCCGCGAGCGGAGCTCCTTATCAGGTGACTCAAATGCAACTCAATGTGAAATTGTATCTCGACAACTACCCAACCGATTTTCATGATTTTTTCACTCAAAAATCAAGCATTCTCAGGAGCAGGTTTTGTTCGAGACCGAATTTTGATTTAGGACCAAAGATCTTATATACAATGGATGATGGATCTAGAACAAATCCCAAGAAAATAATGTCCCGAGTCGACCTATACATTATACATAGGCATACATAGATATAAACAAATTTCATATTAAAATTTAAACCTTGATTCAACGGAATAGTGTTCACTTTTGTTTGCACTATTTTATCGCATTACGTAGCTTCTATCTGTTCGCCTGACTAATTCACCTTATGCAGCTTCTACTTGAGCTACGTGAACATAGAAACAATGGAGTAGGTTTATTTTGTTAAAGTCTTTTAAGGATTCCTTGCCATGTAGGTACCTACATAATAATTAATGTAAGATTATAATAAATTCCATAATCTTATAAAGTGTAATTATTTGTTTATATTAGACGAAATAAACTGAAAAACTAATAACGACTGACAAAGATAGGTAGAAAGTATTTTTAATATCGAAACCCTTAAGTATTTTTTTTCGAGTCAGTTTCATAATAAGTAACTTTAGTGTATGAATAAAAAAAAGGGAATTAATGAATTAAACTAATTATAATATTATAAATACCAAACTTCCTGCGGGTGTCAAAGTTCTTTCGCTTTCATTACTATTTTCATAACGCTATTTCACTACGTCTACTATAAGATAGCCGTGTTTCAAGTGACTGAATTAGTTGCTAAAACTGCGCGTCATTAATTTATTTTTATCTTTATGGTTAATTTTTGGGATTCGAAATTATTGGCGACTAGCTGATCACCGTGACTCCGCCCGCGAGATATAGTTATCTCGGCCCCGATTTCCGTGGAAATACATTACCGAGTATCCAAATAAAAAAAATAACAGGTACATACACGAAATAAAATGACATGTGTAATTATGTAATTATATTTATGACATCCGCGGACTCCATGCAAACCTTGATACCGTCCACCATCACCTGGAGTCGGCACGGCCTTCTGTGATGTTCCTAACGGAGACACAGATACGCCGCCCTGACGACACGTCGTACCTCTGTTACCCGGGCTATATCATTGAGGAACAATTCCGCGATAAAGCCGGGGTGTGCGTGTTCGTTAGGGCGGATGTTTGCTGCCGCCGGTTGCGCTGTCTGGAGAACCCCTCCTACTCCGTCCTTTGGCTGCACGTGGATCATGGCTCCATGAGCCAGATCTACGTGTGCGTCTACCGCTCCCACACAGGGGACACTGGAACAACAAGGCTTTTCGAATACCTCAGCGAGATGGCTGACGATGCGCAGGTGCGGTTCCCGAACGCTGACCTGGTTTTCTTGGGGGACTTTAACGGTCATCACGTTGAGTGGCTGGGGTCCCTTAGGACCGATCATGCGGGACGAACCGCCCATGCATTCGCTCTCTCCCACGGGCTGACCCAGATGGTACGGGGGATCACCCGGATACCTGACAGGTCAGACCACACGCCCGCCTTGCTGGATCTACTGCTGACGAGTCGACCAGCCGAGTACAGTGTGTCGGTACGCGCCCCACTGGGCACCTCCGACCACTGTGTGGTGCACGCCAGCTTCCAAGTGCCTCCGCCTGCTCGTGCTGAACAAATGACTCGACGACTATGGCACTACTCGTCGGCAGACTGGGACGGTCTCCGCGATTACTTTGCGTCCGTCCCGTGGAGCCAGCGCTGCTTTGTAGGGAAGGCGCCTTCGGATAGCGCTGCTGCCATTGCTGGCGAGATCAGTCTAGAGATAGAATATTATATCCCTTTCACTGATGTCGCCAGCATCCGCAAAGCTCGCCCCTGGTTCGGGCGTGAATGTGCCGAGGCTGTCCAGAAAAAACAGTCGGCATATCGCGCCTGGGTCAGGGCTCGGGCGGCACGTGACCCGAACGTGAACCGCCTCAAAGCAGCGTACAATCGGGCCACTAGGTTCAGCAAGAGGGCCTTCACGAGAGTGGATGCCCAGCACGTCGCGCGGCTTGGTCAGGAGCTCACATCTCATCCCACGGGCAGCCGTGGATACTGGCAACTGGCCAAAGCCGTACAGTCAAATTTTTGTCAACCCTCGCTGCCACCACTGCGTTTTCCTGATGGATCACTGGCTCACAAAGCCCAAGAGAAGGCGGACATGCTCGCAGACCTCTTTGCGGCTAATTCCCGGGTCGATGACCGTGGCCTGCAGCCCCCCGCCATCGCCAACTGTGGCCACACTATGCCTGATATTGTTATCAGGCAATGTGATGTACGGGCAGTGCTGCGGTCACTCGACACGCGGAAAGCCAGTGGCCCTGACGGCATTCCGGCGGTGGTGCTACGAAAATGTGCTGCTGAGTTGTCTCCAGTATTAACGCGTCTGTACCGCCTGTCATACTCTACAGGCCTCGTGCCGGAGGCCTGGAAGGAGGCGAACGTACAACCGATCCCCAAGAAAGGGGATCGATCCGATCCAGGCAACTATCGACCCATAGCTGTCACCTCAGTCATTTGCAAGGTGCTCGAGCTTCTTATTAATAAGCAGCTCATGCGATACCTGGAGGATCACTCGCTAATCAATGATCGGCAATATGGCTTCAGGCCAAAACGATCAACGGGTAACCTCCTGGCATTCGTCACGCATGTATGGGGTGAGGCTATGGAAAAGTTCGGCGAGTCCTTGGCTATTATCCTGGACATCGCCAAAGCTTTCGATAGGGTCTAGCATGCTTCGCTCCTTTCCAAGCTTCCGGCATATGGTCTACCTCCTCAACTGTGCAGCTGGATTGCCAGTTTTTTAAACGAGCGCCGAGTGCGGGTCCTCTGCGAAGGCCAGGCTTCTCGCTTCTTGCAAGTGAATGCCGGGGTCCGTACTGTCACCAACTCTCTTTCTTCTGCATATCAATGATATGCTTTCCCTCGGGAACATTCATTGCTATGCAGATGATAGTACATTGCACGGGAGTTACTCGGTTCGTCCGACGGCGGGGCGATCTGTGATAGAGGAGAAGAGACGACATCTCGTGGGTGATCTCGACCGAAACCTCGACAGTATCTCCCAATGGGGTGCCGAGAACTTGGTCGAGTTCAATGCCCACAAAACACAGGCGTGTGCATTTACAGCGAAAAAATCCCCTTTCCTTCCCCTACCCACTCTTCAGAATGCAATATTACCAATGAAGGACAATCTAGACATCCTTGGCATAGACGTTCGTCGAGAGCTCAATAACACAAAATACATTGAGAGATGTATTGGGCTAGCTTCGCGGAAACTAGGAATACTGAACAAGGTAAAGCGATTCTTTACACCGCACCAGAGGTGTCTGCTGTACAAAACGCAGATTAGACCCTGCGTTGAATACTGCTCTCACCTCTGGAACGGCTCCGCGAAGTATTTGCTGGACGCACTCGACGCTATGCAGCGACGCGCTGTTCGCATTATAGACTGTCCGGAGGTAACGGGAAGCCTTGAGCCGCTAGCCCAGCGCCGAACTATTGCTTCCTTGGCCGCGTTCTACCGTATTTACCACGGTGAGTGTTCTGAAGAGCTCTTCAACCTGATCCCACCCTCTCCCTTCCGATCCCGAACAACGCGTGCCGGCCAGAGATGTCACCCTCATACCGTGGAAACCGTCTTCGCGAGAACCGAGCGTTTTAAACGATCGTTTCTCTGCCGAACGATGGTGGCTTGGAACGCCCTGCCTACGCACGTGTTTCCTCCAACATATAACCCTGGGCTCTTTAAGCGAAGCGTGAAGAGGCACATTACTGGGTCGTCAAGTTGAGGGCCACTCTCTATAGTATTCCTGTTTACTGTGAGAGTCGCCCTCAATTGCCAGACGTCGCCTCAGCTTACCATCAGGCGGGTGGCGTCAATTTGTCGACCTAAATATAAAAAATATTGTATTATTGTACAAGTTTCATAAAGATCGGACCTCTTTTTGTTATGTCCATAAAATGAGCCGAACAAACAAGATTGCTATTTTTTTGGATCAAAATATTCTTCTCGCCGTGCTAGGGCAATAATATTTTTCCATTATGCACAGCGTACTGGATCCCGAGGAAAACTGAAATAGATGTTGGTTCATATAACGAAAAAAAAATCATAAAGAGCCAAGGCGTCTCCACTATAATCTTTGTTTCAAATAGTTTCATCGCTATCGGTAATCCGAATAAATCTGAATGGTCATTTTGTTAGTACATTATTCAGTGAAAATGAAATGGTCTCTTTCTTTTTACTGAGCTTGGGAATTCGAAAGAGACAGATAGATACTTCGGTATTGGACTGGATTGCAATATTTACTTTTGTCTTTTAATTTATTATCGACGAAATACTGTATTTTAAGTGAAATAATATATTGCAAATGATAAAACAAAAGTTTATTTACTGAAAATATGATACACCGTCTTCAATTTGCTTTTTTTTTCGTAGTTTTTTCACGTTTTTACAATACAGTACGGCATTGTGCAACGTGTTGTCGTTCAGTTGTCAAAATCAAGACTGGCGCGCGATTGTTTCTCTTTTAGCGTTTTGTTTCTCTTTTAGTTCGGACACTTTTGACCGATGATCCGAAATCCATTGTATATAAGATCTTTGTTTAGGACCCTCAAAAAAAGTTATTGACTAAAAATATGTCAACAACCGATTTTCATGATTTTTTCACTCAAAAATCAAGCATTCTCAGTAACAGATTTTGTTCGAGACCGAATTTTGATTTAGGACCCTCAAAAAAAGTTATTGACCAAAAATATGACAATAGTCGCTTCGCTCAATTGTATGCTGCAGCGCAGTACCACGTCAGCGACCGCAGCGAGTAGTTTAGGCTTTCGATTGTCGGCAGTTGGTTGAACATAATTATATAGCAATACTTTATGAAGTAAACTCAGTTGTAGATATGCTCCACAATTATTTATTTCCAACACGGCATATCAAAGGTTTTCTTTTTACACTAATTCACTTCCTGATCACATAATACCATATAATAATAAAAAGAACACCTTTGATAATACCGTAGGGCGAAACCGGTCAGGTATTGGAAATAAACATAATGTATTACCTACGTGTTTATTGGGTAGTTTTGTAGGACCCACATAACAGGAAGCAAGACAAGTACAATAGGACATCAATGACTATTCTGTTATCTGAATCTTAATTCCGGTTTGATATTACATAACCTCTACAGTTCCGGTAGAGGTAATCCGAATAAAAATCCTAAAAAAATGCTCAGACTCTAAATAACTCCTTGGTACGAAGAAAGATTGATTTCATATGATATAGGTACCTGAACTAACCGTAAATAGTAGCAACAACATTACATACTAATATGTATGGAGAGGTGTACACATCCTTTTGCCCGTAGTTGGTCATCAGTTTGTCATCAGTCATCAGTCAATCAGTTTGTAATTTTTAATAAATGCACCAAAATTGCTACGTTTAATAATAATTAAACAAAAATGTAATATAATCCATAAAAAATAATAATATCCTATCCTACAGAAACCAAAAATGAAATATATTTATGCGGAATAAATAAATAACATTAACCTATATAAATGAATATATGCAAAGTAAAAAGTAAAATTCCTCCTCTCTCCAGACAAATATCGTGCTGTGCCCAACAGGGTCCATAATTATAACTTTACCTATTTTAACATTTGTACCACATTATGGAAGCAATAATGTATTGAGTATTAGTCCCACGTAATAGGGAGCAAGCCTATTACCACACTTGTACCGGGTAGGTACTACGGACCATGACCGATGTTACCTATAATCTCAGCAGGCCCAGCAAAACCAACAAAAACAAGCAAAAATCTAATTACCTAGTCCCGTAGTATGTAGGTACCTAGTATGGCTCGTTCCTAGCTTCTGAGAGCTTAAATAGTGTCACGTGTAGGATTTAATACGCTCTAAGCTAAGCACTTGGATGTTTCATAAGCCTGAAATGCATAAATAAGCAATGTAAGCTCGAGCTTAGAAGGTATTACAGTCATTTTAATTTGGGCTTTGTGTCTATACTTCTCAGATGTGCACAAAAGGGGTTTATACAGTATGTTGGGTACATATAATAAACAGACACCTCTGCCTGCCTACGTTTTCGGAGTAACAGGCGTGATGGCATATTGAGCATCTCTTTGTTTGGAATCAATTTTTCAATGAAATTATTGAAATACCAATTAGTTTTCTGAAATTTCAGTTTTCTTTTGTTTTTGTCGACAAATTAACGCCACCCGCCTGATGGTAAGCTGTGGCGACGTCTGGCGATTGTGGGCGACTCTCATTGTACACAGAAATACTATAGAGAGTGGCCCTCAACTTGGCGAACTAGTAATGTGCCTCTTCACGCTTCGATAAAGAACCCAGGGTTATATGTGGGAGGAAACACGTGCGTTCCAAGCCACCATCGTTCGGCAGCGAAACGAACGTTTAAAACGGTCGGTTCTCCAGATTAGGTATACATATTTGCCTGAGCCTTGGCCGTCTATCAGCAAATGCATCGCGTGTAAGTAAGGATGACATGAACCCGAAGATGTTAACATAATACGAGTAGCACTCAATATTTAAAAAAAAGGTCTGACTGCCGCACTTCTAAATCACCAATGGGTTGTAGAGGTCAGATGGGAGTCGGTTCACAGAAAATATCGAAGTTAATCCGCCTCGAAGTCAGACTAGTAAGTCGACCCCAACTGCGTTGGGAAAACGCTCAGCGGATGATGACTTGAACACAAAATCGCCACTGATTTTTGACGAAAAATTTATCTTCTAAAAAGTTATGCTAATAAAATTTAAATATGAAAGTCCGTGGGCAGAAGGTTTCTGATGTACTTACATTTGAAATTTAAATCTGTTAATTATTCGACATTCAGTGGCTGTGTTCATTTTAAGATAGGGCTTTTTAAAAGTTGGTTTTGGAAGCTGTCATATGTAGGGATATTTGTATAGATATCAGGCTTTCTTATACTCAGATAGAACTTGCGAGCTCTTCGCAGTATACGTAGGTCACACTATAAATTTTGCGTAACTTAAAAAACAACATGTTAAAACCAAAATATTATGTTTATTGCTTTTCAAAATACTCTTCTTTACATTTTAAACATTTTTTCATGCGATCGAACCATTTTTTAAAACAGGAGGTCCACAGATCTGAAGGCATGTTTTCTACGTGCTGATTGAACGCTATCACTGCCTCTTCGGAGTTGGTAAAAGTGAAACCTCTCATCAAATCTTTGATTTTTGGGAAAATACGGAAATCACAGGGTGGTAGGTAAAGGTTATGCGCAGGATGGGTGACGAGTTGTACCTTTTCGGAAGCTAAAAATGACTTTGTTTTGTTGGCCGTGTGTGAAGAAGCGTTGTCATGATGTAGGAGAACGCGGCTTTTGGGTCGTCTTTCGCGAACTTTTTCTAACACTCTGGGTAAACAAATGGTAGAATACCACTCGGCATTAACACTCTTTTGATCTTCAAGTGGAATTTGTACCATTCCACTTGAAGATCAAAAGAGTGTTAATGGGATGGGACCCGTAGCTGAGAAAAAAACGCGATCATTTTTTTACCAACGTTTCTCGCCTGCCTCACTTTTGTTGGCTTGTTCTCATTTTCAAACACCCAATCACAAGATTACTGTTTTTTTTCTGGTTCAAAACAATAAATCCATGTTTCGTCTCCTGTGACAATGTCATAAACAGCGTTAGAATGTCCGTGGTCGTACTTCAGTAGCATCTGTGAGCACCATTCCACGCGAGCCCGCTTCTGCTCCGCTGTCAGTTCATGAGGGATCGAACGACAACAAAGTTTCCGAACTTTCAATTCTTCGTGTAAAATTTTCTGGATTTGACTCATACCAATCCCCAATAGTCCTCGAATTGTCTCATAGGTAATCCGCGGGTTTTCTTTAAGTAACCGCTTGACGTTGACGGCAGTTGAAGGCCGCCCTTCACGAAATTCGTCATGTAAAGAAACTCGACCTCTCTCAAATTCATCAAACCATCATCGCCTCACGGTGCTCAAACAAGGTGCTTCTCTCCCAAAAGCATTTTGAAGACGAGCGGCACAGTCTTGCGGAGAGAGAGAACTTTTAAAATCATAAAAAATCATCGCTCTAAAATCTTTTCGACTTAATTCCATTTTTGTTGCATACGTAGAACTTTTATGTGTGATAAAAAACAATTGACAAATGATTTCTCGCCAATTGTATGTTTTATTACTAAGAAGGTTGCAACGTTTAAAAAAATATAACATTCAAAATTCAAATAGTTCCGATTAGCTAGAAGTGCAAAACTTTTAGTGTGCCCCATGTAAGATACTCTTATGTATAATTATGTGAAACATTCAGTATCACATAATTATATATAAGAGTGTTTTATAGTTTCAAATAAAGTCTGTTAATTAAGTATAACAAAGTATGTTGCGTAATTTTGATGCGTTTTACACCAATGGTTCCCGATGAAGGTTTTTGTATATAATTTGTCAAGCGGGCGAAACCGCGGGCGTTCGCTAGTTGGACAATAAATAAAAAATCAAGTTCTCATCGCATAAGTCCAAAATCTGACCTTTTTATTGTACCTACTGTTTTCATTATAGTACCTAGTACTTAATAACTCTTCGATCATCCAGCTCCAAAATTTCAAAGTGTATGCCAAATATGAAACTGGTAACCTCAAAGATATTATTATTGCTTCAAATATGATATTCTCATAATATATATCTAGCCGGTAAATCCGTTTTCCGTCGGAACAACATCCGATTTGGCAGAAATTCACCAACCCAATAGTATAATATTGCTGCAGATTTAACTCGGCGCATATTTTGTAAGTGCTACTATTCAATTATTCTGTGTTCGCCTTTTGACGTCGTACTTTATCGTCTACGAGATGGTACCGTGGAGTGCACAACGTGGGCAAGTCCGCGCCGGGACCTCATCGTGGGTCTATATAATCTCTCCATTCTTCGAAGTATGGTCATGGTCTCCAACGGGAGTAGGCGGAACGTGGTCGTGTCCTTCTGCGAGCAGGTAATGCTCGCGAAGGAGGCGGCTGATAGGGAGAGGGAGCGTACCCTCTCCGCTCAGGTCCGAAGTCGGCGGCCAGGACGCCGCCAACTCACCTGCCTGGGACTGAGAGCGGCAACCCGCCAACCTTACAGAAGCCGGCTAGACGGTGCTGTAGGGCTGAAGCCCCGCAGCACGTAACGCAAGCACTCTTGATTAACTCCAGACAGAGGCTACATAGTTGGCCAAAGTCCGCTGACGCCACAGGGAATACTTTCTAGTGCGTACCTTGGAACATCAATGGATGATCATC
The DNA here is from genome assembly GCA_963556515.1 of Nudaria mundana. NCBI lineage: Eukaryota > Metazoa > Arthropoda > Insecta > Lepidoptera > Erebidae > Nudaria > Nudaria mundana. Next base: position 2,523,738 of record OY748293.1, read on the forward strand.
AATGGGGAGCTATGCTATTTTTTTGCAAGATTACAGCTCCATAGAGGTTTCAAAGCGGAGCGCGGAGGAGCAGTGAACTAACCTCGATTTTTGTTATATTAGTTCGCTGGTCCACATTGAATCGGGCCATCGGGCCTCATCTGGCCATCGGGATAAGTGATAACTGTGATAAGGCTCTTAAGGTTAAATTTGAATTTGATTACAAATTAGCTGCTAGGATAGAGTGGTGCCGCTGCCGTGATGTTATAATGTACTAACGCAGTTGGGGTCAGCTTTCAGGTTAACTGCGATGCGACTGAGCTTCAATATTGTCCACCATGCTTACTGACGGCCATCTTACCTCCACAACCCTAGGGCGATATAGAACTTCTGTAGTTAGACAGGTCGGATTTTTTGTTTTTTTTTGGCTCCTACTACCCCTAACGACTGCCGTAGATGTTTGTATGACAACCAGGATGGCTTAACGTGCTCTCCGAGGCACGGAGGGGTCTCAACGTCTTAAGAAATAGTCACCTATTCTAACACTGGCTGGGCTAGATGTTTTTTTTTTTTGTTTTTTTTTTGTTTTATTCAGGACACAAACAGTTATATACAAATACACAGACAAAAACAATAGATACTTACAAACTTAGAGGTCCATAAAAGTTATACATACGGTAAAGTTACAATCAATTTAAATATAGGGTAAGTACTTATATAAAATCTAGTAGTAGGTAGTACAGAAGTCGTGCAAAGAATGTAAACTGGAAGAAAGAATGCTAACAATAAACAATTATCCGTCTGTTTGAAGGAGCAGATTACGTAGTTTTAATTTGAAGGCAGCCAAACTATTATTAAATAAATCCAAGCACCCAAAATCCTCATTGTATGTGTCAACACTGCGTCTCAAGAAGTTGTTACTTGTATAAATCGCTCTATAAAAAGGTACCGAAAACAAGTTCAATGAACGAGAACCGGACCTAGGCACTCTTAGGTTTATCTTTTCTAGAATGTGAGGGGCGTCAATGTAGTTATTTAAAATTTTAAATAGGAATACTTGGTCAAACATTATGCGTCGGTCGGCGAGGGTGGTCAGGGAGTGACGGCTAAGTGAATTTTCATAAGATATACGTTCATGATTACCACGGTAGTCTAATGATTTGACAAACTTCTTTTGGACTCTCTCAATCCGTTTAAGATGACAATCATAATATGGACTCCAAATGATGCAACCGAAATCCAGGATCGAACGAACAAAACTAAAATATAGCACTTTTAGTGTCTGGGGATGTTTAAAAGGTTTAGAGATCCTTAGTATGAATCCAAGTTGACGGAATGCTCTATTAACAATGCTGTCTATATGTAAGTTATACGATAAGTTGGAATCCATAACTATACCCAGGTCGCGTACCGATGTGACTCGACTCAGTAAAGTACCATTAATCTTATAATCGTATCTAATCGTAATCGTAATCGATTTAATGAGCAATACTCCGATAATCGTTCTAAATCTGATTGCAGCTGTTGTTGGTCATGGTTGGTTGCAACTGTCGTGAAGAATTTTGCATCATCAGCATACAACAAAAAGTTTGAATTATGTATGAATTTACCTATATCATTTATGTACAAAATAAAAAACAAAGGCCCAGCATGCGATCCCTGGGGAATTCCCGATTGGATTTCCAGGAAACGTGAGACATATCCCTTTATAGAAACAGCTTGAGAACGTTGTTTAACCTTTGCAATGTGTTAACCTAGTCGTAACCCACTAGACCACGAGCCCCTCCCGAATGCCGAGTGAATCAAGCCTAAGCTCGCAACCATTAATCTTTAACTCGTCTAACGTTCAAATTGCTTGTGCAGTCAGCATTTCAAATGTACGTTCTATTCAGTCGAACGGTCCTCTAGTATATACAAGTTTAATAAGCCTTTGTAGAATCTAACTCGATTGTGAACATGCAATACAGAATATAATGCACTTGCAATTATGCAATTAAGTAACAAAAGGTCTGACTGAGTTCGAATGTAGTTTGTGACTCGCTATACGGAGAAGGTTATATCAAACTGTTTGAATTCCCGTTTAGAACGAATGAATCTCAAAATAAAATGCTGCAATAGTATGTTCACCAACTATTTTTTTTCGTATAATCTTCGCACCCGTGGCCGCCAACTGTACCCTACTAATTGTGATTGCACACTTATCCGGGCCGAATTCTAAAATTCGTATCGTTGGGCGTTGGATACGAATTTTATAATTCTGTAAATGAAATCTCATGCACCTACGACTATGTAACCTCGCACACTTATCTGCGTCGAATTGCCCGAATCTGAAAGATCATTCAACGCGGGTAAGTTCGATTCGGGAAACAGAATTTCAGTTGCCTTGAGTTTTACCAACAATTTTTTATGTACTATTTTGTAATATTTGTGAAGAGGAACGACGATTACGCTTTTAGAGCTCGTGTAATCCCACATTCGAGATAATAACGAGAATCGTACATACTTTTTCATTCGCGCTTCATCTACTGAACAATAGCTCACACGAGTGGCCTTCCATTGTACGCATTGTATTGCAACAGCAACTTTCCTTTTGTAATGTGTGTGTGACACAGAAACGTACTGTTTTTATTTCTGCTGAAAAAAAATTGACGGCTTACATAGACATAGACATTGTGAGGCATGCGTCTGTAACATGCTTGTGACACACGAATATGAACATGCATGCAATGAACATCGTGTATTCAGCATGCATCGCAATGTCTGTATTCTATGCTAACATGCTTCTGTACCTTTCAAGGTAAATCATCATAATATAACAAATGATCCAAGGATTCTAAGTGGCAATAGTTTCAAAGAATGTGATCTGGTAATTGATTCTTCCAAACGGCCAGGAAGCTTTTTAAGTTCTATGTACGTAAATCTGTCATGCTTAGCCAAGACTACTCAAAGACACAAAAGGAATCTCGAATAAAAAGCTGAGCATCAATAAGACATTTGATGACAAATATCAGACGTAATGCGTCTACACGCGGCACCGCGTGTAAAACGCGACACCTTTTGTCACCCTACAGCCTCGGATCGGATATTGTGCGCGGGTGCTGTTCCTCTCATGCGTGTTCCAACCGCGCGCGGGTCCGGCCCGTATGCTTGTCAATGCCAATGTCAAATCAATTCGCGACCTGCCCCGTTACCATAGCAACCCGTGTGGCCGCGTATTTGTCCATTGAAATGTTACATTTGGGTGTGAAAAGTTAGAGGATGCCATTTTATTTTTTAGAAAACCGGGGGGGGGGGGGACGGGGACGTTTTGGTAGTGTAAAGCTAAATCCAAGTTTGTGGGGTCCCAACCCTTATGGGTTTTCCACCAACTTGAAAAAGGGTAGCAAATCGTTATCGCGATCTATCGAGCAAACTATTCATCGCACAAAAAAAATTACGACAATATTTTAGTCGCAAATTAAATTCTCTACAACTTTGTAATATGACTTTTTGTCGTAGAATTAAAAATAACACAGTTATTAACAAAAGCAGATGAAAATTTGAAATCGAATTCCCTTTAAGGGTTATATCTGATCTTTTTACAGTAAAATACATCAGAGCAGTCGTAAATTTTTTTGTGCGATGAATAGTTTGCTCGATAGATCGCGATAACGTTTTGCTACCGCGATTACATATGTATGCCCGAAAGTTAAAAATTATTATGGTCAACGAACCAATAAGTACCAGTTACCAAAATTATATAATAAAAGAGATTTTTTAAGGGAAGAAGGGAGACTATATAAGAAAACGCTGAAAAGAAGGGTTAGAAAAGCACTACTACAAACTTACAATGCTACATAGTTCTCATCTTCATTTACTATTAAGGTTTGATAGGTTTTTAGATGGTATAATTTATAGATATTAATTGTAAAAATAGGTAAGGAGTGCAAGCTTGCCAACAAACTGCGTCTGCAGTTTGGCAAGATATTATATAAGTAAAAAATGTAATGCCTAATCTGGAATTAAAATAAAAAATATATATATATATTGAAATACATACGTTCCAGATGAGCCCCTGAAATTTTTATGGTAGTCAAAAAATGGATATTTCGTGCGAGTGTTACAACAATGTTGCAAAGTTCATTGATATGATAGGTACCTATTTACTATCAAACATCGTGCGTAAAATAAAATGGTGGTGTCCATGCGTGACGCACGTATTTTGAGATTTTAAAAATGTTAATAACTTTGTTTTTTGTATGGTTGGGTATTTGTATTATTCCATATATATTGAAATACATACGTTCCAGATGAGCCCCTGAAATTTTTATTGTAGTCAAAAAATATTCGTGTAGATATTGTATGAAATTTGAGTTTGACGCGCACGCGGGCCAGCAGGAAAACCACCCTAACAAACACTGCGTAACTGATTAACGAGGTACATTTTTCATCCTCAATTTTAATGGCCATCATAAAGTTTGGAAACATGACTTTTTAACCTTTCTATATTGTATATGTAACATAAGCTTTAATAGGTTCATTTATGATACTCAGAATTTAGGACGAAAGTTTGCAATCATGTCATCAAAATGTGTGTAGGTGACATTTTAAATGGATTTTTGAACATTATGTAGTGACAGTAGAAAGTCTAAATTACATCTTTGGTGACAGTACAACATTCTCTTCCTTACATTTGGATGGAAAATTGCACGGCGTGCGACGTTCTGATTTTATTGGAAAAAAAACTTGGACGTCGACGGCAGTACTGTCCTCCAACGTGTTAAATGCGAAAAATAATTTTTAACCTAAGAAGAGAAACTTGATGTATTTAAAGACAAACTGTCTTATTATCAATATCTCTAATTCAGACGGTGATTTATATTGATCCTACTCTGTCTTATCTTTATTTTATTATTCAACTAGCTGTTGCCCGCAGCTCCGCCTGCGTGTTACTTTCTTCTACATTTCATCTACATAACTTTTTTATTTATGAACCGATTGAAAACCTTAAATGTTAAGTTGAATAAACCACGACGCATAACTGAAAACCGCAAATTCAAATCAAAAATTCAAATCGGTTAAGCCGTTTCTGAGATTAGCGTGTTCAAACATTTAGACAAACAGACAAAAGTTTTAAAAACCATTGTTTTGGGTTTTATTGCGTTCATAAAGCCCCCCTACAACAGTTTCTCTACTATATCTTCTATTATATTCTCTATTATACCATACAGATACGAAAATATGAAATATTATTTATTATCATCGTCGTGTGTGATAGTCCATTGAATTATATGGCGAGTGATATTGTATCTTAAGATAAAATATTGAAGTATCTTAGCCGTGTGCAGCGCCCCTTAGTGATCTCCACTGCGGGTGACGTAACCTACGACAAACTTATTATTTGCGGTTGGTACAGTAATCGGGTCCAGGGATCGAACCGCAAAATTAAGTTTGTTTTTCATTGTATATACTATTCCGAGATAAAAAGTAAGCCAGTAGGTGCCCGGGTTATTAAAGAATAATATTATACCAAGTTTCATCGTAATCTAACCGGTAGTTATTGCGTGATGCCTGAACAAACAGACAGACATACAAAAATTTTTTTTGTTCACGTTTTTGGGTTCGGTGTCGGTCTAGTAACACCTCCTGCCATTTATTTTTTTGATATTTTCAATGTACAGAATTTTCACTTCTACAGATTTATTATAAGTATCGATAAGCTCTATTTTTCTTTTTTCTTTCATGAATTGTCTAGGACCGCAGCGCAGGTCCGAAATGCGGTAGCTTTGTGTGAATTGTACACTACCCTTTTAATTTCTTTAACTCGCTATCCAACCAAAGGTTTTATTTATGGAAGAGCTCGCTTTTAGTGATAAATTAATATAATTAATAATAATTAATAATTAATTTTTAATTAATTATTAATTTATAATTAATAATTAATTTTTCGCCTTTTGTAATTAAAATAAAATAAAATATAATAAATAAAATAACGTTTATTTTCTTTGAAATTCTTAGAAAATTATTTAGATTCATCAAAAGTTGGTGTGACATAACCGAGGGTTCCAAAATGCAACGAGACTGAGAATAGCCCTCAAGAAACTCAGTTCGGCTTTTTTCAAAATATTTCATCTTAAATCTAATACAGAGTTATTTAGTAAGGAGCAATTCGTGTTACAACCAGGCAGCCTTGTCATCTAAGAAATCATTAATACTATAATAAGCTTTCTGGCACAATTTACTTTTTATTAGTTTTTTTAATTTTTTGACAGATAAATTTGCTATTTCGGTTGGCAATGTATTGTACATTCGAATAAAGTTCCCCGCAAAATAATTACTCACTTTATGAAGCCTAAATTTAGGAACAGCCAGTTTATTCCTTATTTCTTAAGTTAAGATTATGATTATCACTATTTCTCATAAATTTACTTTTGTTCTTGTGGGTATACAATAAAATTTCATAAACAAACTGTGAATACACTGTAAGGATAATGACTCCCGAGACCCCATACCATAGATAGTCCGGACAGCCCTCTTCTGCAACACAAAGATTCAATGCATTCAATGTCGGCAGCGTTACCCCACAGTAGTATGCCATATGTCATGATACTGTGGAAGTAGCTGAAGTAGACAAGACGCGCTGTTTTAATGTCTGTAAGTTGTCGGATCTTTTTGACAGCATAGGCTGCAGAACTAAGCCTGGCCGAAATTTTCCCGATATGAGGCCCCCATTGCAATTTGGAGTCCAACGTTATGCCCAGAAAGACAGTGTCATCGACCAATTCTATTATATCATCCCTAACCTTAACACTGGTTTTAACAAGTCTTACATTAGGTAAGGTGAATCTTACACATTTAGTTTTGTTTTCATTTAATAATAAATGATTAGCACAAAACCAGTGGACTATCTTAGAGAGGGCAATGTACATCGTCAAGTTCGCGCTGTTCACGTTTAACTTTAAATATTAAAGAAGTGTCATCAGCAAACAAAACTACCTCGTGGTCGTCTCTTATGAGGTGAGAGAGATCATTAATATATACTAGAAAAAGAAAACGTCCTAAAATTGAACCTGTCAAATTGTAATGTCTTTAAGTAATGTCTCCTAAATGTATATTTCTTTGTTGTGTACAATAAATAGTATTTGTATTCTATTGTGATTGAGACTGTTTATTATGAAATAACTGTCCCGGCGAACTTCGTACCACCTCATGACAGTGGAACTAGTGAAAACATACCTTTTTTAATACTTTTAAACATTATCTGAACTACTACGAGTATACCCTTCTTCGAGGTGCCATCTCGTCGAGCTTACCTAACGTCTGAAACAGTAGCCTCTTGCTACCACTGACATCCTCTTCCTTAAAGTTGGACTGGCAAATCTGCAAGATGATGCTTCGTCTATGATTTCGATGGCTATGAGTGTTTGCAAACTCATAGCGACAGTATTTGGTCTTCCTCTGTGATTCGGTGGCGACGATTGCGCGTATCACACTAATTAAATATATAATTAATTAGTTTGCTAAATACACGTGCGTGCGCGAGGTCATGTGCGTGCGTGTAGAACTATATAATTATGTTCACACGTTGGCGTATCTATTCTTACTGTGGCTCGGGCAACATACGAGTATTATAATTTTTTTAGCAGAATTACATGCACAATAATCATTACCAGCGGACGCCCGCGGCTGCGCCTTCTTGACAAATTTTGTACACAAAAACCTTCCTCAAGAACCACTCTATCCATTGGTGAAAACAGAATCAAAATCCGTTGCGTAGTTTTAAAGATCTACGCTAACATAAGTACTGAACGGGCGACTTTGTTTTATAATATATAGTGATAGTGAAGATGCTACCGTAAGTAGGGAGATATTGGGCATTCTGTCCCACCTCCCTCGGGCACAGCCCTCGGTCACTACGGTGGGACAGAATGCCCAATATCATCCTATGAATGGTTAACCAATTTCACTTGCTAGATGATTGCTTTCGTACAGCAAACTAACCCGATGCATGTTTGTTAACATGAACACGTTAAGATCACATTTTTAAGATAGATAAAGGTGGGACAGAATGTCCAATATAACTTTGGATTGGGAAATAACGTAACTAAACGAATATCCCACATTAATATCATTTGAGCACGCTGTCCCACTGTTCGTACGTTCGCTGAAGCTCCTTGCATGTTCATTAGGGAACTATTTTGTAGAATCACAATTACGATAAGCTAAAACGTACTTACCATTTATAACCTACAGCTTTTCTGTAACCAGTTTGGGTCGACTACTTGTAGTTATAAATATTTATGTTATAAATACATCTTTTCATTACGAGTCCATCAGTATTACATAGCAAACATGAAATTCGTTAAACAAACACAATCGTTACAGGTCAATACAATCTGTGACGATTTGACAAAAAACAAGTTACGCCATGGAGAATTATTACCGAATACAGTACGTTGCATCATTTGCGGACCATCAAATTGTAGAAAAACTTACTTATTAATTGGTATTCTATTACATGAAAATGGATTGACATTTCAGAATGTTTATGTATATTCTAAAACTCTACATCAACCAAAGTACATCTTTTTAGAAAAAGTTTTACAACGAGTACCAGGTATCACTCTCCAGAAATACCAAGCAAATGATGACGTTTTGAAGGTTACAGATGCGAAACCTAATTCTGTGATTATTTTTGACGATGTAGCATGTGAAAATCAAAGTAATATGCGTGATTATTTTGCCATGGGAAGACATAAATTGATTGACAGTTTTTATTTAAATCAAACTTATACCAAAATACCTAAACAACTTGTAAGAGATAATGCTAACTTAATTGTGCTTTTTAAGCAAGATGAAGTTAATTTGAAACATGTTTACGAAGAACATGTTAACACCGATATGACATGGTTGAAATTTCGAGAAATGTGTTCCCTAATATGGAAAGAGCCTTTTGATTATGTAGTAATTAATAAAGATTGTTCTAAAAACAACGGTTGCTATAGAAAAACGTTTGATACTTTTGTATTATTAGATGAAATTTGAATATTTAAGTAGACTGCAGTCACTTTATTGTTATTCTTTAATTGGTTCTTATCCGAGTACCACCTATTTTACATAATGGATAAATCATTGAAAAAACAAATTGTTGATGCGACACAAGCTGTCAGGAAAAAAATACGTAAAATGAAGGATTTAGAAGATAATAATAGGCATGCTCTTGATACAGTTTTTAAGCCTGTTACAGAATCTCTCAATTTAATAGCCAACACTAATAACCACTTAGCTCTAACAAAAAAGGAGGAAAAAGGAGAACCCCAAGAACCACAAGACCAAGACATGAAAGAAACAGATGATGGCAGTAATGATAGTAACGAATCGGAAACCTCATCAGACTCTTCATTTCAGTCATTAGTCGATACTAATCCAGATGTATCATCTTGGTCATTATCTTCACAAGTACTATCGAATGTACCATTTGGTATAAGAAATAACCGTGGACAGTTAATGTTAGGTTCCTCTAGCATAACGATTGGAGATAAAGTTATTACTGTAGCTGGACACAAGTACGAAAGTACACCTGGGTTGCGAGAGCTACTGTTAAAAAAAGACATTGATCTGAGCTTGGTTAATGACTATGACAAGCAAAATTATAAGGCAATGTTACTTGTAACGAATGCACATCGTCGTGATTTCGATTCAAAAAAACCAATTTAAAGTAATAAAGGACAAAAATATTTGCAAGTTATTAAGCCACTTTTCGAACAAGAAAGTAAAAGTCCAAGTTGTAGACAGAAAGTAGGAAAAGGATTACCTTTAACAAAAATGTGGAAAAAAAACACAGATTTTATATATTGGGATGATCCCAATGAATTGGTTGATAGATTAAAGTTATTAATTGCTTCTCGAGATGCTGGTAACACAGGAATAGACAATGAAATAATATCTATCATTGAAGAACTACGTGAAAGCAAAATCATTAAATAAATAAATCTACTAATATTATATGTGTATCATTTTACTATATACCGTTCAACATAATACACCTTTAATATGAATGTAGACAAATTTGGTCATTATATTCATAAGCGAATGCGTATATCGGAAATACTTGATTTTAATGATAACGCATTAATAAAATGTGATCGTGGAGATTATGACTTGAAGACATCGAGGTTAAAAGGTGTTAAACCTCCTCAAGACGCAGATGATGCCGTAAATAAAGCATATGTAGATGAATTGAAAGGTGTACTAATGAATGACTTACAAAAATTGCAAAGTTCTATTCCAAATAGTCTTCAAAACCATATAGAGAAAGCTTTAAAAACAATAATGTCTGAGATAGTGACTCATTTGGAAAACAAATTTTACACAAGGAACGCAGTTGATAGACTAATTCAAGACGCAATTCAATCTATATTAAAAGATCGAAAAACATAGACCTCAAAGTTTATCAAAATGGCGAAACAACAAATCGTCAATGAAATACATAAAGCAGCACGAAAAAATTTTCCTCGACGATCTGTAATTTTAAAAGGTATTGATGATTTGTGGCAAGCAGATTTAGTTGATATGCAAAACCTAAAAACCTTTAATAAAGGATATAACTATATTTTAATAGTTATTGACTGCTTCTCAAAGTACGTTTGGGTGGAACCACTAAAAACTAAATCCAAACATGATGTCTCTCATGCATTTGAAAAATTACTTTCTACTAATCATAGGATACCAACTCATCTGCAAACTGATAGGGGTACTGAGTTCTATAATTCTACATTTCAAAAGCTTTTACAGAAGTATAATATTAAACACTACTCAACATTTTCAACCAAAAAGGCTTCAATTGTTGAACGAGTTATTAAAACGATTAAAAATAAATTGTACAAATACTTTAGCTTGAACGGACACTATAAGTGGGTAGATGGTGGCTTGAACGGTGTTATGAAGACATATAACAACACAAAACATCGCACTATTAAATTTGCACCTGTTAATGTTAATAAGTTTAATGAAACGGACATTAAAAATAATATTACAAATTCCATGATAAAGGTAACCCAAAAATTTCGCCCAAAGTTTAAAATTGGTGACAAAGTTCGAATAAGTAAGTACAAACATATATTTGAGAAAGGATACACTCCTAACTGGTCAACAGAATTATTTACTATAAAAAAGATAAATAATACTGTACCAATAACATATAGCATCGAAGATAATCAAAAACAAGTCATATTAGGAACTTTTTACGAACAAGAGCTTCAAAAGTCGTCCTGCCCTGGTGTCTATTTGATAGAAAAGGTATTAAAAAAGAAAGGAAACAAACTGTTTGTAAAATGGTTGGGTTTAAATAACAAAGAGAACAGTTGGATTGATAAGACTGCAATAGTGGAATAAGTTAATTATATAAGTGATATATAATTTTAAAGTATATTCATTATTCTTTGGACGATGCAAGGTGGTGGACTAATAAACAGTATCATTAATCATTTACCATTCGAATTTCACATACCCGGTTATAACTATTGTGGACCAGGAACAAAGCTTTCAAAACGATTACTACGTGGTGATAAAGGTGTAAACAAGTTAGACGAAGCTTGTATGCATCACGATATCGCATACGCAAACTACATAGACTTGCCTAACCGTCAAAAAGCCGACTTACGTCTTATAGATATGACTAAACAAAGACTTAAAGCAAAAGATGCTCGAACAGGGGAAAAGATTAGTTCGTGGATAGTAAACAAAGTTATGAAAGCTAAATTGAAGTCTGGTGCTGGTGTTAAGACCTTTAATAACTTTGTTAGGAAAATAAAAAGAAGAATCAAAAAACTCTCGCCTAAAGATAACAAGTCATTAATAATGTCTTTTTAGATTTCTTACAAACAGTTGGTTTTCTTCTTTTTGGTTCAACTTGTGTAGGTTTAGAATAAGGTAAAATGTAAGAGAAGTCAAAGGGGTCTTGAGCGTATTGAACAATACCATCACCATATGCGTCTGCCATTATTTATAATGTATTATGGTTGTCGTCTCGTCCTCCTCTGCCGCGATCTTCTAACGTTTTAGATATCTGGCTCAGTAATTTCTCTGTTTTATAATATATTTCATCCCGGTGATCGTAAACAATATATTGGGTTTTCACTCTTGTGTTTATTTCCACTTCGTTATCTGATGTATCTTCAGCTTCTAATACATCTATTTTAATTACGTATTTTGGAATCCTCCTATTCCTTGTAGCAAAGTAGCTGGTTTGAGCTTCAGAGATGCACTGCTGTTGCTTCGATATTATTAGTTAAAAGACTGATTCGTGTGAACGTAAAGAGAACAAGTATGAAACTGAATGTAATTATGAGTAAAAGGTGAAACAAACTAAAAATATGAGACGCTAGTGATGCATGTACTGTACTACGTATTAATTCAAGTTCTCACCTGTTGATTTAGTTTATTTCACAATAAGTTGTAACGAGATCCTCACTACAAGTGTGCAAGTGTCATCGCTCACTATTGACATGTTCAAACCTGAAGCCTTAAGAATGATGTAAGAAATTCTAAGTAGGTATCTATGTTGAAGCCAATGCATGCTTGCACTTCCACAGACGACACTGACGCGTTACCAACCATATAAAAACTATTAGACATTAGTGGGTATATAGGATAAGGTAAATTAAACTATAATGCAATTTAAAGTATACATTTATTTCTTAATTTAATATACAATTTTAATTAAGTACCTACTTACATAGATATTAGTTTATTAAAATACATTTTCTCATATTTAAATGGATACTAAGATATACTACGATAAAAAACGTTGAGTGGAAATTTTATCTTTTTACTCTTTTATCAGACCAAACCAGATATATAGTAGGTACATTATTTTCTGTTGTACATGTAAATATCTTGTTTTATGCAAATTAAAACATACTTAATTATATTAAAACTAAATGTTTATTTCATTACGAATTAATACGAAAATAATAACATATGTTAAAAATTAAAAATACTTGTATGTCCCCACGCTCGAGTTGAAATTTTATCTTTAGATATAACTCTTTTGTCATCATCACCAGATAATGCAATTTTGTTTACAGTACACGTAAACAACTCATGTTTTATTGATTTGAATAAAACATTAGTTTTACAAACAATACTACCTTCATGGAGGGTATTTTTGTAATCATCAACATTAAAATCACGAACAATATTTTTTTTAATACCCTTCGCTTTTTTTATGGTACTATGTTCGGTTTTTATACAATATAACTTCGAGCGAAGTCCTACAAATTCACTTATGATTCTACCACCCATTTCATCCTTAAACAGACCAGGTACTTTTTTATTTTGTATTGGTAACATATATTGATTAGTTTTACAGAAATTACTAGTATCAAAGTAAAACAAAAAAATGATTTTTTATATCATCATAAAAATCATGAGTTCGTATATGATATACAAAACTATCTGTATCCGTATAACACATCTGTACACGATTTTTATAAAAAGGTTGTATTACAGAGTAATGAAAGTCATACATGTGACTTGTCGATAATTCAAGCACAGTAAAACCAATGTATATTGGTTTGTTTAAAGTTATTTGATCAGGATTTAACTGCACTGCAACTAGATTCTCAGTAAAAACCGTTGCACTATGGAAGTTTGGTCGAGTGATAAGCATTTGTGCACATTTTCTTTTTTTAGTCACATTGTTGCTATCATACCACTGATTAACTAAATGAACATTAATCCTCTTTTCATTATTTTCTAAGGTTTTACCAAAGACACTATTGTTCAAGAGTTTAAAAAAGTCTTGTTCAAATATTGATGAACTTTTTTGTCTCAGTTCAGTGTTTAAATCAATGTATTGTTTTAAATAAGGACTTTGATGAAAACTAATTATGCGATAATTTTTTTTTAAAATCAATCCATGTTTCAAACAAGTTTGTAAGTGTACATAATGTATAACATATTTAAATTTATCATACAAATTAGGGACTAGCTTATATGTTTTCCCTCCAGGTGGAATACATTTTTCGGGACAAAATGGTAAATCATTGTGTAAATTATGTAAATGCTTAGGATATACTAAATCCACTTCTAGTATGTAACCATAATCTGCAGTAGTGGGTATAGTTGTTACATCTAATTTATTAATTTCTTGTTCATCAAGAAACTTGAAATCAGACAATGGTAAATACTGACACATACTATATCCATATAAATTATTACAATCGATATAAGCGATGTAGGAATCAGGCTTTGTAGATTGGTAATCCGGTAGATAAGTATTATTCGCTTTAGCATGTCTGTGAGAACAGAGACAAACTCCTCCCCTAATACCACTCTGTAGCATACGCACCATTGACAAGTCATCGATAAGTTCTAATTGAACACCGGTTTTTAATAACATTGCATCGAATGATAAACTAGGTGCAGTTAAATAAAATGCCGGGTCTAACTGATAGTATCGCTTGCACATTATCCTAAAATTTTCAAAAATGTCTGTGAGAAGAAGTACGTCGGTTTTTAGATATAGATCTGTATAACTACCTAAATCAGTGATTTTAAATGTTGACCATACTAAACATGCATGCTTATAATCAACTTCAGAAATATTTTCATCGCTTAACGAATTAAAAAAGCATTTTTTTGGAGGTAATTTTTTTTCATCATACCGTTCCCACGAGTTCATATATTCATACGGATAAATTCCTTTACGAATTAGTAAACGAAATTGCTCCCGAATAGGAAAATTATTTTGTAAGTGTTTAAACATTTCCGGTTTTAAAGTGTTAGACAGTTTATTTAAGCTTGTGCACAAAAACTTATAGGAATCAACAAAACGAAGTTGATAAAATTTTATTGATATTATTTGAAACGGGTACAAGTTTAGTAAATGATATATAGTTTTCTTTTGTTTTAGGTATTATTTTTATAGCACCAGGAACATCTCCCAAAGCTTTTATAAATAAGTGACAATCATAGCCGGCTAAGTTGTGGAAAAAAATAGGAATAAACGAAGGGCGCTTATACTGTAAATTACAGAAAGGGTGTGCGGCTCCTCGATAACGACCTGTAAGATGACAATGGTCACGAACTTTGTCTGTAAAAACGAAATTTTGGCAAATGTAACAACGTTGAGCATTGTTAAAATCATATTTGTCTTCAGTGGTGAATATCATCGGGACAGTCAGATTAATTATATTATATATTTTTTGTACGTCTTTCATTATTGAATCTACAAACCGCTTATCACAGTTGGGTCCCCGATAAGATACGTATCTATTGTAGCTAGGGTCATCTCGACAAACAATATAATACCCAAAGGCAACTGGTATATGATGGTTCAAAGTGTTCGTTTTTCCGCTTGAACCGATGGTTTCAGTCCTGGTCTGTAACATCGATTCAAAATCTGCATAAATACAAAAAGGCATGTTTTGTTTACGTTCATAGTTTTTAAATTGAATTACCGAGCCCTTATTCGGGAGAACAGTTACGACGCCTCCACACAAATGGTCATTAACTTCCTGAGAAGTATTAAATGATATTAAACATATGTCACAAAAGTATAACTTACTATGATGGGAAGTAACTTGGCTTCTAAAAAGTCTAGAAGTATCTTTTATCAAACAATAATGAGAAGAGCTGTTATTTTCAAGAAACAGTAAATGAATAATTTTTCCTTTGTATTTTTTATCAATTTCAGATTTATACAAAGGTCCTACGATAGTTGTAAAGTTTTTTAATCCATATATTATAAATTTTATGTTAGGGTTATTCTTTTCAAAAACGCTAATATCATGAAAGGATACTGGAAAAGACATATTTCTTATATCAAATAGTTCACGAAAATTAGGATAAGATGAAATTCTCTCAGGGTGTTTCTTAGCCGGATATAAAGCCGCTGTTACACACCATAAAAAGCAAAATTGATCCTTATTAACAATATTTAAGCACGCCTTTTTAGCTTGGATTGATTTAGGCAAACTAATATAACTGGAACCGCGAAATGGTTGGTATTTATTAATATTTACCTCAATGTATAGATTGTATATAAATGTCCATCCACTGTCACGATCTTCAAATTCTTCAATACTTGTTTTTAAATAGCTAAGTGTTTCAAAATATAAGTTTTCAAAATCGAAGTGTGAATACAATATTTTGTTTTTGGTTCCAAAAGATTTGACTTCTTGTGAATTATCTTTGAATTTTAGAAACATAGCAAATAGTTCAAAATTTACCTTAACACATGTATGTCTCATAAGACATTCATTTAAAAGAGATTTTAACTTATTACGAATACTGAATAAGAAGGAATCCAGTGAAGATAATTGAATCTGGTCAAAGGGGACAATTTTATATGTTGTAATACGATTACGAAATGCTGAGCTGACGATTTCTATACCTTGACTATGTTTAATTGTATGTCTACTTTTTCAATGTGAATTGCTCCGTAAATGTCCTACCCATGATCTACTGTGTACAGATGTGTTACACGTAGTACAGAACGGCATTTTTATCGCTTAAGATATTGGGTACTAATTATCTATATAACGATGATATATAATTAAAGTCAAATAATATAATATACTAGCTGTTGCCCGCAGCTCCGACCGCGCGAAAAACTTATCAAAGTTTGTGTTTCCTGATTCCTACAATCTGGGCTTTTTCAAATCCTGAGTGAATTGGTATCTTCTATGCAAGCGTGCTCCATCTTAGATCACATATGCACTTACCATCAGGTGAGATTATGGTTAATGTAAACCTATCAACTATAAAAAATAAAATAAAGACATACATACACACCAGACTAGTTCAATAGTTAGTAATCTGGCTGCGACGTTGGAGTTTCGATTCCTAATGATTTATTTAATATTTAGATCTAATTTATCTAGATATGCTTAAGTGTATCCAGAAATAACTCCTTATTTATTTATATATTTATTTTATCACAATCTTGTTACTGTAATGAGTCGGTTCAGAGTCCTCAAACTCTACAAAAGCTTGACCCAAGTACGCTTGAAGTGCTTGCCACGACGGTGATGATTCATCACACTGTAGCTTTATGGTTATCAGCGCTGTCTTATACCGAACATCAACAGCGTGAGAAGTATAGTCAGTTGCTTTGTACAGTTTGAGGTCAACGAAATACGCACCACTTCGTTTTATTGCCCGACGCGATGTTCCTGTTGACACTCGGCTTGCAAAGCTTGATGTTAGGCTTCCAGTGCCGGCGTCCTTTTTCGGTGCGCTGACGCCGGCTTCTTCAGTTTGTAAGATTTTAAACAAACCCAACGAAGCTGGTTTCTTCGTTCTATAAAAATGTAAGAATGGAACTATAAAATATACTTGTGTCATTAACATAGAAACACATACACATTCCATATAGCTCTTAAACTAGATTGTACTTTACGTTTTATTGACATACAGTTGAAGATAAATTTACCCCAACTAACACTGTTTTAACATATAAACTGATAAAGGAAAAGTGTAAAAATAGATTACAAGCTATTCTCAAACCTATTCTTCTAATTTATATCAAAAAAGAAAAAAACTGTATATAAAAGACTTGGGACGAAACGGTTTCAGTGGTTAATACAATAAATAAATATAAATATGGTTCGAACATATTATACACATCTAGATCAAACACAAAATTAAACATTATGTCCATCATATAAAGAGTTATCTAGGGTGGGAATCGAACCCACGACATTTGACGTACTTATCAGAGTCACTAACTACTACACTAAACCAACAAGTTGATAAATATGATAAATATTCCTAATAAACTGATGCTATGAAAATCACATATACAAAAGTATAAAACACTTGTTTAGTAAATAAATAAAAATTGTGCAATACCTATGTGCTGTAGGTGTTCGCTTGTATTGAGCGGGTATCGAACCTCCAGCAAGCTCCTCCGAATGCGACTCGTCGTCCTTACGGCTGCGTTTGTTGGTGGTTGCAACACTGCCTTTAGGTTTTCTCTTTTTCACCTCTACAGGGGTAACTTCAGATGTACTTTCAAACTCTGAATCAGACCTGTTAAATTAAAATGAAGACCAATACGTTAGTCAAAGTCATACTTAACCCAGATATGATTTTTCCTAAATTAATCACAACTAAAAAGAAAAAAGATCAAATTATAATATTTGATCATACCTAGTTACACCAGTCGACATGAATTATCCAAGCCACTCACATAACAATATAACTACATTTTATAATTATTAATGTGTTAAAAGTTACACCAGCGGGTGGGAATTAACCGAGCAACTGAGCTGGATAACAATTAATCACATTAATTAATTAATTAATTAATTATTAATATAACAATTAATCACAGTATTATTAATTTAATAGAACTTACTCACATTTTTTTCTTATCACTGGAAGATACTGGAGAGAAAAGGGAGAGGTCACTGGAAGATACTGCTGGAGCGAATGTAATTTTATTTGATCAATTGTGGGGTTTTATACATAAAAAATATAAATTCAGGAATATTCAGTTCACATCAAAATTAAAACTTAACTTCATACTTTCACGGGTGCTTATTTTAATTTATGTTACTTACGTCTAATTTAATCAAAGTGTTGTAATTCTGTTATAATAATTGTAATACAAAACCACGTCTTTACCAACGCCGCCAAAGGTATAAACCGATATACATAATAAATTTAACTATAATTTCTGTATGTTCGTTGATCGTTCATTCATACCTACTTATATATTATCAACTAACAGTTATACATACTGAGTTGCCTTCACTGATATGATGAGTAATGATCAGTAGACATAAGCATCCTAAACACGATTTAGATACTTTCATTGGATGAAAAATTCGAATTTTTAGACAATAGGTATTTGGTTGTCTAATACACTTCTACCAAGTCCTGGGATAAACAGGTGATTGTATGTAATTAATTCTATTTAACAGACATATCCAGAAAACCACGTAGTTTATTGCGGTATTTAATGTTAACACTTTGTAATATAATTTCCGACATAAACAGAGAAGATTCAATTGCATATTCATTAGGTTTGTGTGTGTGTGCTTGCGTCAGCGGTCAAACGGATACCTTACCGTTTGTTACTGTGTAGTCAGTAATTCAATATAAGAACGACGACGTCATATAGTTATTTACCCGACTAAAAAAGGAGGTGGGTACCTAATTTATTTGTATGTGGTTTTATGTGTTTTTTCTCATAATCTTAACATAACTTTTTTTCTATATAGGTACCTAATACGATTTTATTGATTATCTTTATTTGAAAGGTAGAATCTATAGTACAGGTGGTTTATATAAATTTGATTAAGGTTTAACGATAAAGAGAAATCTATCCTAGAGAAATCAAAGGAAATTATTAAAATATTAAATGACATTCAAAGTGATTTCGCAATAATTTTACAAATATAACAATTTGAAGTCCTTTGAATATTGGAATTGTTTAGAATTGAAATTGTTTGAATTGAGCTTCCAATAAAAGTGTTAAAAATAAGTTATACACGCTTACGCTTAATGAAATATTTTTATGCTTTATTATTTATTCCTTTAAAAATATTCATTTAGCAATACTTATTTTGTTCATACACCTCTTTCTATCACAGTCGGCTAACAACGTTACAAAGCTAAGGTAATGTCAGCAGTTTGTTCTGGTGTGTGTTACTTGTGTATAATAGACAGGTATCATCGTTCCCATACTCGAAGAACGTCTCACATTCTATTCCCACGACATGCTGCACGTGCATTTTGTGGACATACAGTATACCTACTAAGTACTCTATCTATCCTTGGATTTTAAAATAAGACAGAAAATAAGAAGCAATGTCATGTAAGTAACTAATAATTATGATAAATAATTTTCTAGTCTATTACACACCTATTTCACACCTATGTCTGAAATTTTATAAAAAAAAGATTTATTTTGTGCATAAAAACACTTTATTTAAGTTTTACGTGAATATCCAGTGATACTTTAGTTATTTTATGTATTAGTAACATAAGTTCTAACATAAAGTTTTAACGTATAAATTATCTATCTTAAAAATGTGATCTTAACGTGTTCATTTTAACAAACATGCATCGGGTTAGTTTGCTGTACGAAAGCAATCATCTAGCAAGTGAAATTGGTTAACCATTCATAGGATAATATTGGGCATTCTATCCCACCGTAGTGACCGAGGGCTGTGCCCGAGGGAGGTGGGACAGAATGCCCAATATCTCCCTACTACCGTAAGATCCCGTTTTTAGTTACAACTCGTTGTAACGGGGCGCTTCATCAATGCGTGATATCAAGAGTTATATTACTATTTATTACCTATCTGTGGTAATACTCATTACACGGGCTGCATAAGTCCTTCACGTACATAGCACCAACAAAATTATATGATCAGCTCACAAGCTAACCTTAAATGGCATTACTAGCTAACCTTAAATGGCCTAAATTAAATGGCAGGGAACTAAGCAAGTGCGTGCTTACCACGTTGCCACGTTTTCTGTTGTTTAGTTTACGTATTTCCTGCCATGTCATATGTGTCACACGTCATCCTGTGCTTGTGGCGATCGTTGCCACAGACAATAAAATTGAAGTATTGGTTGCAAAGTGTGAATGCATAAATAAAAACATTCTTTCTTTATTTCAAGGTCCTAAAACTGAAACACTCCACCCACAACTTCAGTACAATTGGTATAATACTGGCTATCATTGATAACTCGCTATCAAAGTAAATACTGCATAACTGACTATACAATTTTTTATGAATTTTTTATTCTATTTTAGAATAATTAATGAATGAGAAGACAATGAAAATATTGTTGTTACATGGAGTAGCCATGCCAATAATGAATACTTAAGTAATTGTCTTCACCAGTGGCAACACTGGATTCATACTTTCTCTTCCGCCCCAGAGCGTGCACCGAACGAACGTATTTGGCATCGATCTTATTATTAAAGGTTGTTATGTCATGTAATGTATACCCAGTGTCAAGAAACAATAAAGAATATTAACTAGCACCAATGCCTATTGATTCCCATGTCCAACAACCTGTGGCGAATACCTTATATATATAATAAGTAGTAGCAACAACCTCAACAACCACTACAAACCTAACAATTGTAATGATGGGAATGTCACAGGTAGTATAAGACAATTGTGGGAACGGTATCATTTTTTTGGGATTCAGTAGTAAAAGTCTCGGAACCCTTATAGTTTCATGTTTGTCCGTCCGTCTGTCCTCGGCTTTATTCCCAAAAGGTTGGTGCTAGAAACACGACATTTTGCATGGACATGTATATTTACTACGCCGACAAAGTGCTTAAATACAATTTTCAAATTTTTATTTGTTTATCTCCCCTACACATAAAAAGTAAAATAATAAAGTATATATAAACCGGTAATAGAAGGTAGTTGCGTTAACTATACCCCGTCTTTTTGGGTTCCGTAGAAAATGTTTCGGAATCCTTATAGTATCGTTATGTCCGTCCGTCCGTCCTAGGCTTAGTGCTAGAAACATGAAATTTTGTATGGATATGTATATTTACTACGCTGACAAAGTGAAAAATTAAATTTTTAAAGATATTTTTTTTGGGTACCTCCCCTACCCGTTAAGCATATAAACTAAAATACAAAGGTATCAACTAAAATACATAGATTAATAACAATATATGGTCGGTCAAGACGACGCTGTTTTAGTAATCACGTGTGTTTTGTTAGTTATCGGATTTTGAGTGTTTTTTGTGGTACGAGTATAAGTGATTGATTTTGACCTATTTTGTAAAATAACTAACGTTTTGTGTTATTTTGTGATCGTTTCGGTGGCTTAAGGTATTATGTTTGTCTCAATTTTTATGTTAAATTGTTTCGAAGATGGATAGGGAAAAGCCCCCTGATCCTCCCGATATCCCTACTGCTTCTACTCCTACTTTCTCTTCTCCTTACCTGTTTCCAGATGTCTCAATGTCCACCACTCCCAATCCCCTATCCCAACTCGCGGAAGTAGCATGTAGTGTAGCCGATTCTTCGCGAAAGCGCCATGGTGATGACGGATCAACTAATCCCACCCCGCTCAAACAGCTTAACAGCTCCTTGTCCCGCAATAAGTATACAGAGAGGGACCAAAAGCCATTCACATGTAGCTCGAATAGAAATCCAACCCAATGCAGGTACTTCGCTCCATCCTGTCACGTTTGGTCTCTTCTTAAAGAAATATAATATCAGAAATATTTCATCAATGATGGTGTCAAGAAGGTAGGTAGAAACCGAGTGTCTGCGGAGTTTGCCTCTCCGCAAGATGCCAACTCATTCCTACTTAATCCGGTTCTGTCACTAAATAAATTAGAAGCGGTTATTCCATCCTTCCACATAACTCGCATGGGTATCGTCAAAGGCATCCCTATTGACATGTAGAAAGAAGACGCAAATACTCACATATCTACCCCTGCAGGTTGTGGGGAAATTTGAAAAATAAGGCGTATGTAGAGGAAGATCTTCACGGAGGGGACTCCCGAATGGAAAGATACTGAAACTTTCGTTATCACATTTGATGTTCAGTCCCTACCTAGCAAGATATATTGCTGCTATACTCGTACATCCCTCCCGGTAGATATATATATACCCAACCATAATGTGCCGAAATGTTGTATGTTTGGTCAACCCCCCCTCAAAGGCTGCTATGTTGCAGTTTAAATATGTAAAATTTTAGCACACTACGCACGCAAACAGCTACTAGCGCGTCACACGCTAACAGGCAGACGCGCGTTGGCCTCTGGACTGCGTTTGTGTTAGTAGACCACGAAAACTGTAAAAATTTGCCTTCTACGTGCTAATGCGATGCTACTTTGCTACAATTGCAATATGCGACTTGCCCCCCAGGCTCAATGCAGATGCAGGAAGCCAAAATGTTTTAAATGCAGTCTCGATCATGAAGGTAAATTGAAAAAAAAACCACTATGCCAAATGCTCAGAGTTCGAACTGCAAAAAGCAATAAAAACTGTGATGGCCCAAAAAAATGTATCCTACATAGAAGCTACCACAAAACAATAACCTTAAAACCTAAGTCCCATGCCCCTCTTCCAAATTCATATGACAAAAGTGCTCATCAACGTCTAGTCTCCCCCCCCCCCCTCAATCTTCTCGGCCTAATGGCTACACTCTCAATCCCCCCTCTCAAAATAATCCTGACAACTCTCGCCCCATCATAGACGTATTAATCCAGATAATATCTTCCTTTATATAATCTAGCAATAACATACTGACCAACGTTGCCCAAACCCTAATTTCCCTCCTAACCAACCTACAAAATGGACCCCCTCTAACTTTCCTGCAGTGGAATATGAGGAGCATTCTACATAAAAAACATGAGCTCTCACATTTAATAAATAAATACAAACCCCAAGTATGCTCCATAGCCGAAACCTGGCTAACCTCATATCTTAGCTTCCACCCCCACCCTAACCTCCTTCCAATTTTGAATATGTTATAGGAGACTTTAACGGTCATTCAATTTAGATTCGGCTCTGAACACTGTGATACGTTTGGTATAGGTCTGGTTGAAATTCTAGATGACCTCAATCTGTGTGACCTGAATGATGGTACTCGTACCAAAAGGACACTCCCAGGCCAACGCAAAAGCTGTGTGGATCTAGCTTTCTGCTCTGTCGATCTAGCATCATCTGCTCATTGGCAATGTACAGGCCTGACACATGGCAGTGATCACTTTCCTATCCTTATCTCCTTTACATCCAAATCCTTAATAGTGAAAAGTCCCCCTCCTCTTGTCAAGTTTAATCTATCCAACCCTAATTGGGCAGAATATTCGTCCCTTCTTGAAAACAAAATAATCTCCCTTCTCAAGTTCGAATCACAAGATCCCCTTCTTCCTGCTCATATGCATGCCCAGAACTGCCTTGATGGATTGATTGGTGCAGTCAATGCAAGTGCAGAAGCAAACTTCCCTATTAAAAGCAGTGCCTGGGGAAAGATTCCATCTCCCCCATGGTGGGACCATGAATTCGCCACTGCAGTAAGAGAAAGGAAGGAGGCAGAAAAATTATACAACTGCAACATGAGCATTCAAAACCTAATTCATTATAAACGTATATGTGCAAAAACTAGACGCCTTCTGCAACGAAAAACACGTTCTGGCTGGGTCAACTTCTGTAACTCCTTATTTCCTACTACACCATCAGCTGTCGTATGGCGCAGAATCAACAGATTTAAATCTGGTTGTTCGCCTTCCAACTCCTCTTCTATGACTCGGGAAACAGCGAAACTATTCCTTGCTAGAATAGCCCTAGCCAATGTTCCCTCTGTCTCAGAGGCTATACAGGCCCCGGTGAACTATCTGAGGGACCCATTTGACTCCCCATTCTCTGATGTGGAACAAGAAATGGTGGTAAGGATGGTATAGCATACTCCTTTCTCAAGCACACAGATCACAACGCGAGAAAATACCTGCTACAAATTTTGAACTATTGCTATGAGACGGGCTGGATACCTGACCAATGGAAGACCCAACCGATAATCCCTGTTCTGAAACCTGGGAAACTTGCAAACGATCCAAATGGATTCAGATCGATTGATTATCGTCGGTCTTAGTCAAGCTACTAGAACACCTCATCAAAAATCGCCTTGAACATACTTGTATTGTGGAATCGAGAAAATTACTACCTACCTGCCAGTTTGACTTCAGAAAGGGACTCAGCACCATGGACAGCATAGGAGTACTTGTAACGGATATCCGCATCTCCCTATCACGTAAGGAATTTGTTGTGGCAACATTCCTTGATGTGTCGTCGGCGTAAGATAGTGTCCTCCTACCAATTCTCAGGCAGAAGCTGCAACAGCTGAGACTCCCGGCGAGGATGATCCAATGCATGTGCGAGATGCTTATGTCCCGAACCGTCATCTTGAGAGTCCAGGGTGACGAGCTCGGTCAGCGAAGAGTATGAAAAGGCTTGCCTCCGGGCTTGGTCCTTAGCCCTCTGCTGTACAACTTGTACACGGCGGATATTGGTTCGTGTCTCAACACCAACTGCCGTCTCCTACAGTATGCCGATGATCTGGCCCTTTATGTGTCCAACCCATCCATTTCAGACGCAACCTCATCACTGTCCGTTTCTCTGGACTTTCTTAATGAATGGTTAATTAACCACGGGCTAACCTCTGCACCTAAGAGCTCTGTGGTTGTTTTCACCCATGCAAGGAATATCCCCCAAGTCTGTTTACTGGTGCAGGGGCACTGTGTTCTATTTTCTTCTAAAGTCAAATTCCACGGGGTCTACTTGGACTCTAAATTGACAGGTCTTCCCCACTTAGACTATTTGGTTCAAAGATGCGAGCAGACAGTTCCTATCTTGAATGCTCTATCAGGAGTCTAGTGGGGCGCTCACCCATACACAATGAAACTGGTATACAATGCTCTTGTACGCAGTTAAATGGATTATGCTTCATTCTTACTGATTCCATGCAATAAAGGTGCCCTGACTCGATTGGACAGGATACAGTCAGCTTGCCCTAGATACATTACCGGGTGCATGAAATCTTCGCCTATCAATGCTCTTCAGGTTGAATGTGCGGAGCCACCACTAACTCTAAGGAGGGAATATTTGGCATCCCGTTTTATCAATCGGTTATGTCCACGGCAAAATCACCCACTCCTTCAAAACTTGGCTGTTCTCGATTCACTGTGTAACACCTCCAACTACTGGATACAATAAGAAGTTCCACTCGTGGTTAAGGCCTATAGGCAGGTGGTAAACATGGAATGCCCAGTGGCTAAGTCTGATGGGCTCCCTATTTTTTATTACGATTTTGAGGTAGTATGCTTTAAACCAGAAATCCGGTATGATACAGGAATTTCCAAGAACTCCCCCTCTGCTGCAACGACTTTCGATGCTTTGGTGGACAGGCGTTGGAGAGACTCTCAGCGGTATTTACCGACGCTTCAAAGCTGACAAGCGAAGGCTACACTGGTGCGGCAGTCTACTTCCAAAACAGCAGAATCTCCCTGAAATTTAGATGCCCGAAGATCTCATCTGTGTTCACTGGAGAGTGCGTTGCCATATTAGAAGCGTGCAAATATATATAATCCCATAACATCTCCAAGGCCGTCATATTCACTGACTCGCTGAGTGGCCTCCAGACAATGGAGCAGAATCCTCTCAAGAGCAAACTACATAGTGCTATTATTTAAAAAATTAAAAAACGTCTGCTTGCAAGCTCCAAAATCCACAGAACTGTGGAACTGGTCTAGATTCCAAGCCATTGCGGTATTATGGGCAATAAGTGTGCAGACTTGCTTGCTAAGGATGTTGTGACTTCCGCCTCCGCAGAACTATCACACTTTACATGCCAAGGCTACGACATACTGAGCCCACCACCGAAGAGCCTACAAGGGATGTGGGAAGAACTATGGATTAAATCGAGCAAGGAGAAAGGCAGTTCTACCACGCCATACAACCAAGCATTACACGGAAACCCTGGTTCTATAACTTTAAGAAAACCGAGAAGTACATCATTTCTGTTATGTGCAGACTACGCTTGGGTCATTGTACCTCTCCAGGCTTTCTACACAAAATACATGTTCGTAACTCATCGATATGCGAGTGTGGCTTTGATGAGGGTGCGACAGACCACATATTCTTTAACTGCACTTTAAATAATGTACCCTCAGACTTATACAGTCAATTGCCCAAATTAAAGATTCCTCTCCCTATGAACTTCCCATCCCTGCTTACCCACTCCTCCCCTCAACTCCTCGCTCTCTTAATGTCCTTCATCCGTCTCAACAGTATTAAACTCTGAAACTGGCTGATAGCACCTCATGATGAGATCTCCAGTCTACATAATATGTATATTTTTAACTATTATGTGTTATACCATACTTTTATGTAAAAGTTTGTACCAAAATATGTTATTTATATATAATTATGAATACACACCTTGTGTGTGTGTTTGTTTTGTATTTGTGCTGTACCTATTGTATATTTATATATATTGTTTTAGTGTTCCTACTAACCGCAACAGGTCAAAACGTGCTTCACCGAATCTAATTCAATGGGCTTACTGAAACCCAAATAAACACACGCTTCACCATTTCACGTTTGTTAGTGGCAGAGTCGTCGGATACCAAGTCTGACACCGCTGGCCAAAAAGAAAAAACAATAACAATACATTAGACATTTATAAATGTGGCCGATTACATTTTTTTACTGCAACGCAATTGTTTTACAGCAACCTATATCAAGGTTTTAAAATATTCTCAAATTGTTTGTATCTTTTATTATCATTGTAATGTTATTGTTGAGCCTATGTAGACATGTTATTTTGAATTTTTTTTATTATGAATTAAAAGAACCTTATTACAAAACATTTTATAGAAATACAAGTATTTAATACAATAATGGCAACTGAAATAACGAGTGGATCTGTCGCAGATTTTTATAATGGCAAATGTGTGTTTATAACAGGCGCTACCGGGTTCTTGGGCAAAGTAAGTACATAACCTAAATATTTGTATTCGCGTCAAATACAATTACATATTACTCATTCATCCACCGAGCCTTTTTCCCAACGCGGTTGGGGTCGGCTTTCCAGTCTAACTGCGATTCGGCTGAACTTCGATATATTCCGTGAAGCGACTGCCATCTGACCTCCACAACCCATGGGCGATATTGAAGTTCTGTAGTTAGACCGGTCGGATTTTTGATTTAGTACTCCGACTACCCCTAACGACTGCCATATATGTTTGTATGACAACCGGGACCGGCTTAACGTGCTTTCCGAGGCACGGAGGGGTCTCAATGTCTTAAGAAATGGTCATCCTAAGACCGGCCTGACTCGATGTTGCTTAACCTTTGCAATGTGTTAACATTGTCGGTTACCACTAAACCACGAGTCCTTTCAATTGACGTTTCGAATTCAATTAGATTTAAACGGTGAATTTAATTACGCGTCCCCTTCTATGTGGAACCAACAAAGGGCTCTGCCTCAATCTTCGAGGATATTAGGTTAGGACTTGATTTGGTGTATGTGTGTGTATTTTATTATTTTCGGTGTATGTGTGTGTATTTTATTTTTGAAAAGGCGTTTCTCAATTCGACCGTATACGTAGGTCACACTATAAGTTTTGCGTAACTTAAAAAAATAACATGTTAAAACCAAAATATTATGTTTATTGCTTTTCAAAATACTCTCCTTTACATTGTAAAAATTTTTTCATGCGATCGAACCATTTTTTAAAACAGGAGGACCACAGATCTGAGGGCATGTTTTCTACGTGCTGATTGAACGCTATCGCAGTGATAGCGTTCAATCAGCACGTAGAAAACATGAACAATCTTCGGAGTTGGTAAAAGTGAAACTTCTCATAAAATTTTTGATTTTGGGGAAAATACAGAAATCACATGGTGCTAGGTCGGGGCTATGCGCAGGATGGGTGACAAGTTATACTTTTTCGGAAGCTAAAAATGACTTTGTTTTGTTGGCCGGGTGTGAAGAAGCGTTGTCATGATGTAGGAGAACGCGGCTTTTGGGTCGTCTTTCGCGAACTTTTTCTAACACCTGGGTAAACAAATGGTAGAATACCACTCGGCATTAACACTCTTTGGATCTTCAAGTGGAATTGTACAGATGGGAACCGTAGCTGAGAAAAAAAAACGCGATCATTTTTTTACCAACGTTTCTCGCCTGCCTCACTTTTGTTGGCTTATTCTCATTTTCAAACACCCATTCACAAGATTGCTGTTTTTTTTCGGGTTCATAACAATAAATCCACGTTTCATCTCCTGTGACAATGTCATAAACAGCATTAGAATGTCCGTGGTCGTACTTCAGTAGCATCAGTGAGCACCATTCCACGCGAGCCCGCTTCTGCTCCGCTGTCAGGTCATGAGGGATCTAACTACAACAAAGATTCCGAACTTTCAATTCTTCGTGTAAAATTTTATGGATTTTACTCATACCAATCCCCCATGTGCCCCATGTATGCGTTTGTTCATTTTTTCATTAGGTATTATACAGGACTACCATTTAATGAAGGTTTGGAGTCGATCTGATAAGGGAGCCGAAAGCCAGCTCACCAACGATTTACAGTAGTTACATTGTGTTTGGGTTTGATTAATTTGTATTGAAGAGAACTTTACATATCCCAAATTGCTTTTTAGTTTACGGTTGAAGTCAGTTTTTTTTGTTCAATATTATTGTATTATTTATTTTATACCCATTTAGTTTTTTACTCTCTTACTGTTTTTGTTACTATTCCGTTACTATCTATCTCTATTGTATTTGCATGGTTTTATTTGTTTTACGAGTATGTACTCGTATTATATTTGGGGTAAAATTTGGGGCAGAGATTTCTTCCTACATTTGGTTTATATGTTCTCTGCTTGTTTTCTTCCTCTCTTATCTAAATGTATTCTGGGTGGTGAAGGTTTGGATGCGACACTTAGCACACCAACATCACATTTTGTCACACATTGTATCACTTCCGAAGTTGTTTATTCTGCTAGTTAGTAGATATCGTGTGTAATGACCTAATGATACTTGGATGGTTTGTTATTGTGATTTTCATGAATAGCTCACCTTGGGACAACATTTACGTTTTGTTTCATCAAAAGCTGATGGTAATCAATGCAGGAAGTATTAGCTAGTCATAATATAATCGGTTCGTAGATGACCGGAGTGCGTCACATGTCATAATTCCTTCGCAATTTTAATTTAAAACAATTACATTGGAAAATTCGACCAATAAAGTCAAATTTTCTAATCCAATTGTTTTAATTTTGTTTAGTTTAGACGAAGCCGGGCGCCACTGGAAATACCTTCTGTAGTGTACTAGAGACGCCCGGCAACGGACGTAGGAACGGCCGCGGGCTTAAAAAAAAAGATGAAGTACCTAACCAACATACTAATATAAGGTTCCAGCATAAATGTGGGAGGCGTTAGCATCGGCATCAAGCCCTCGATGAAGTACCTAGGGATCGTACTTGATAGCCGATGGAACTTCGGACCACATTTCCGAAGTTTGGTCCCCAAGGTGACGCAGGCATCGGTCGCGCTTTCGCGACTGATGCCCAACCTAAAGGGACCCAACGCCTCCTGCAGGAGACTGTACCTGGGGATCGTGCGGAGTATGGCCCTATACGGGGCTCCCGTATGGGCGGATAGGTTGGCGGTCAAGGGGACCGTGACTCTGTTAAACAGACCACTTAGAACCTTGGCCGTCAGAACCATACAGGGGTACCGCACGATCTCCGGAGAGGCTACATGTCTCCTAGCCGGGACCCCTCCATGGGACCTGGAAGCGAGAGCCCTTGCGTCATTGTTCCAATGGCGCAAGGAGGCGCTGGAGCGGGACCACAGGCCTGCGTCTCGAGAAATCGAGGACCAGCGGAGAGTCATGGAGGGTGCGACTTGAGCAACCCAAGGGGGGTGCCATCTTCATCGCGGCGGTGAGACCGATCATGGACGATTGGCTGCAGAGGCAGCATGGTGACCTCACGTACCGTGCGACGCAGATCGTTGCCGGGCATGGATGCTTCGGTAGCTATCTGTTTCGCATGCATCGTGAGGTCACACCCCGGTGTCAACACTGCGAGGTTTCCGACGACGACACCGCACTCCACACGTTGGTGGAGTGCTCAGCGTGGGCGAGTCAGCGCCGGGACCTCGTAGTGGGTCTGGGCGTGGATACCCTCTCGCTGGGGACCATGCTTCAAGCCATGGTATCCAGCGGGAGTAGGTGGAACGCGGCCGTGTCCTTCTGCGAGCAAGTCATGCTCGCGAAGGAGGCCGCCGGGAGGGAGAGGGAGCGTACCCTCCCCGCCGAGTTCCGTAGTCGGCGGCCAGGCCGCCTCAGACTACGCGACTACGCCCAAGACTATCGTCCTCCATGATCGGGGCCTGAGGACGGCGGGATCGCCACCCACCGTCCTTACATAAGCAGGCTAGAAGGGTTGCGTGCTGCGGGGCCTTTGCCCCATAGCACGCAACCAGATTCTCTCACTGACGCGGGATAAAACCCGACCCCAATGACGCGGGATTCTCGTCCCGACCAAACACCCGCAGAGACCACAGAGGTGGTCAAAGTCCGTCGGGCGCCACTGGATATACTCTCTGCTAGTAACCAGAGACGCCCGGCAACGGACGTTAGAGCGGCCGCGGCCTTGGGCCGCGGAATTAAAAAAAAAGAAAAAAGTCAAAAAATATAGCTCGGTGACTTTAACAGTGTTGTTTAGTATTTTTAACCAGTTTATCAATATTATGTCAAAATTTTCAGCTTTTTGATAGATTAAAAAAAAGATCGGAATGTTTTGAGAAATTAGTGCCGATACCAGGAGATATGCAAAGTTCCTGTTTGGGATTGTCTCTTGAAAATACACAAGTTTTAATCAAAAAGGTTGGTCCAACATTGATTAATTTTAATATAAAAAATAAAAAGAATAAACTCTGAAAAGATCGTGAAGAAATAATAAAGCTTTTGGTTTTTCAGGTATCTGTAGTAATGCATGTAGCAGCTACTACAAAATTTAATGAACCATTAAAAGTTGCTTGGAGAATTAATGTCGAAGGTACAAGAATGGTTTTAGACTTGGCAAGACAAATGGAAAAAGTACAAGTAAGTGTTCTGTGTAGGTTTATATAGAACGTAGAGGGATTGCACTAAGGGAGGGGTGGCTTAGTTCGCGAGGCGTAAGCTGAGCTTTGCATTTGTGTGAGTGCACGTACGTGGGGTTCGTGGTCTAGTGGTAACCGACAATGTTAACACCGACAATGTTAAGCAACTTCTAGTAAGGCTGGTCTTATTATTTCCAACGGGGACGTCGGCAGCCGGACCGACGAACCACCCGCGGTTCTTGCGGGCCACTTCGTCCATTTCCCCAGTTCTCCCCTTGGGGAGAGTATGGTTGATCCAGCTCTCACGGTCCCCCGTCGAATCTTCTTGTGTCCTTTACAAATCTTATTATCTGTTCCACCTTCAGATTGCTAATGTCTTCCTCGTATAGTCTGTCCGACCCTAGGAGTTCCCATCTGGTCAATGAGTACATGGGGCATTCTGCCAGCAGGTGGAAGTTTGTTTCATCGCTGTCCATGCACTCTGGGCATTTCGGGTCTGTTTTTACTCCTATCACTGTCAGATGTCTGTTCAGTCGACAGTGTCCTGTTATTACTTCTATGCCGAGCCTCATGTTTCCTCTTGAGAGTTTCATGATATGACTCGTCGTTCTCTTGTCCATACCCTTGATGAAGATTTTCGACTGTCTCAATCCAGTCGAGGTCTTCCATCTTTGGTTGGTTTCTGCTGTTGTTCTATGGCTGATTACTCCTTTGGCGATTTTGTGCGCTATGGGCAACCGGGGTTCCGGCCCTCAAAGTTTTCATCAGCACCTTCTCTGGCAAGTTTATCAGCCGGCTTGTTGCCCGTGTTTCCCTCATGTCCGGGGACCCAGGCAATCGTTAGGTCGGTGTTCTCGGCCAGTTTATCCAATGATTCCTTACATTCCTTGACTGTTGCTGATGTTGTCTCCACTTTGTCAAGCGCTTTCAGTGCCGCCTTGCTATCGCTGTATATGGTCACCTTTCCTGTTGTGGTTAGGTGTTCCATTATTTCCACGCATTCCTTTATGGCATATATCTCTGCCTGAAAGACACTTGCAAATCTTCCTAGGGGTATTAACCTGTCTAATTCAGTTCCGTCTTTGCATGTTATATGCACTCCGGATCCGGATAGACTAGTCAATTCCTTTCTTGAACCGTCTGTGATAGTATCACTGGGATATATGCGCCATTCATCTCGTGTCCCTATGTGTATTCTGTATTTCTTGTCGAAGACTCTCTCCTCGAAGGTCGTTATTGCATAGAATCATTGACAATTTGTCTTCGTAGTTCTTACTTATACTTGCATGACCTTTGTCCATGAAGTTTCTTGACCATAGGCCAGTGTTTCTTAGTTTGAACTATTGTTCGGTTGCTTTTCTTTTTATTTCTAGGTCCAAGGGATTCAGCCCCAGTATGAGCCCTACCGCGGTTGTTGGTGTGGACCTCATCGCGCCCGTGGTCATTAGGGCTGCAAGCCTTTGAACTTTATCTAGTTCTTGTTTGTTTTCCCCGATGGCAGCCTTGTGCCACCATACCAGGGCTCCATGTAGGATTCTTGGCAGAATTATTGCCTTATAAATCCATAAGGCTACTGCTGGTTTTATGCCCCAGGTTCTTCCTATTGTCCTTTTACATTGCATCATTGCCATTTTGGCTTTTGCACATGTATTGCTAATATGA
The DNA here is from genome assembly GCA_963556515.1 of Nudaria mundana. Taxonomy (NCBI): domain Eukaryota; kingdom Metazoa; phylum Arthropoda; class Insecta; order Lepidoptera; family Erebidae; genus Nudaria; species Nudaria mundana. The sequence goes on from OY748293.1 coordinate 2,556,975, forward strand.
GTCTTGAAAGTTAGCTTGCTGTCCAGGGTTACTCCTAGATATTTCACCTCCCTGACTTTTTCCAGTTCGTGATTATCTAGTCTCACTGGTACAGCACTTCCTGTTTTTATCTTGTTGGTGAACAAGACTAGTTTGGTATTGTCAGGCTTTAGGTCTAAGCCCTTACTCCTGCACCATGCTAATGCTTCCTTTAGGCCTCTGTTCATGTTTTCGCACATGACGCTGAGGACTTTTCCTGTCACTAGGAGCACGCCGTCGTCAGAGTAGACTTGCGTATATATGTGCATCCTGTTTATCTTTTTTATTAATTCATCAATGAGCAGGCACCATAGTAGTGGGGATAGGCATCCTCCTAGTGGGAAGCCTCGTTTTGCTACCACTTTGTATGTTGTTCCTGCTATTTCTGCTGCTCTATTGAGTCGGGGGTTGCCTTGTCGAATGCACTCTCAACATCGAAGAAGCATCCTAATGCATATTCTTGGTTACTTATTGATCTTTGCACTCTTATAACCAGGTTATGTAGGGCAGTTTCAGTTGACTTGCCCTCCATGTATGCGTGTTGGTTTAAGTGCAATGGAGATCCGCTTTGATCTATTTGTTCTCTTATTAATCTATCTAGGATTTTCTCCAGTGTCTTCAGTATGAATGAGGAGAGGCTGATGCATCTGAAGGACTTTGCCTCCTCGATACGGTGTCTTCCCTGGTTTCGGGATGAAGACCGCTCTCACCTCTCTCCACCTGCTTGGGATGTACTTAGTTATGATGCTACTATTATATAAGTTGAGTAGATCTTTGCCTATGTGTCTTATTGCAGTCTGTAACATATTCGGGAAGATTTCGTCTGGTCCGGCAGCCTTGTATGGTTGGAAGGACCTCACGCTCCACTGTAAATGTTCTACTGTGATGATTGCACTCTTGTTCTGTACCTCTATGGGATTTAGGGTGGGTGGCGAGTTATCATCTTTGTCTTCTACGCTTCCTGGAAAGTGTGTAACCCAGCATCACTTCTAGTATCCTTTTAGGGTCGGTGATGAGTTCATCTCCGTTCTTAATACTTCCTAATTTGCAGGTATTACCCTTGGAAAACGTTTTCACTAGTTGCGCCGCGTCTGGGTATTTTTCAACCCCTTCGCAGAACGTTTTCCAGTTGTTCCTGTTTTCCCTTCTGCATTCTTTCTTATATATATTTCTCACTTTTCTGTATTCTTGCCAGCTCTCATCATCGTCCTTATCCAGGGCTTTCCTGAGAGCTCGGCGCGTCTTTTTCCTCTGTTTCTCTAGAGCCTTTGTCCACCAGGGTTGACCTTTCCCTGGCCTTATCTCTTTCTGTGGGCATGCCTTGTGGTATGCTTCCCTTCTTGTTCAATTTCTTGTGTGTCTCTTAGCAAGGTTTCTGGACCTGGGCTCCATCTCTCCAGTTGCTGTTCGTATGTGGCCCAGTCTGTTTTCCTCACATTTCTTGTTAGAATCTTCTCTGTCTTGGCTTCCAGACTGAAAGTGATTCGTTTGTGGTCTGACATTGAATTGCTTTCGTCTAGCTCCCAATCCTTTATGTGTTCCCAATTGCCTTGGATCCCCCCCGCCCAGGCTGGTCTTAGGATGGGTGATCATTTCTTAAGACACTGAAACCCCTCCGTGCCTCGGAGAGCAGGTTAAGTCGTCGATCCTGGTTGTTATACAAACATCTATGGCAGAATTAGACTGGAAAGCAAACCCCAACTGAGTTGGGAAAAAGGTTCGGTGAATGATGACGTACGTGAACGTATAATGTGACTTGTTATATACGTACAGTTGTTGTACACATAGCCTTTTTAACTGACTTTAGTAAGAGGTTCTCTCGGCAAATGAAATTAAATGAAATGATTTATTTATTTGTATAGGTCACTAAATGGCACTTACAAACGTCAGTAAGTGCTTAAAATAAAAAATATCATTGCTTCTATATTTACATGTACTGCCAGATTCGCAAAGCAATAAGTAGAACCGAGAGAAAGAACCTGGCAATAAAACTCTCGGTCACTCTTTTTCAATAATTGACACATTTACACATTTTCTTAAGACTAATGTGGACGAATGTACATTGGCCTCGTGTCAAAATCAATATGCGTGTACAATGCAACAAAAAAAAAATGTTGTCACCAAGTACGAAATATGCTATAATTACGGCATTTTAGGAAGTGCCTGCACCATGCTCAAGCCAGACACTTTTATCGTTGAGGTAATCAACTGTCTTATAATATGATTTTTGACATGAAGTGGTCTTTATAAAGGTTTTAAATTTATTGTCGAGTATAATTAAAGGACCGATTCAGGCAATTTATTATTAAAACGTATACATTCCCCCTTGAAAGAATGACTAACCTTGCTAAGCCGATAACACGGAGAGAGTATTTTACTTATTTTACGTAGATATCTGTCTGTAACGTCACTTACTTTAGTATAGCTAGATATATTTTCCTGACATACAGTATGTTATCCAATATATATTGGGAAGCTACAGTTAAAATATTAATATCTTTAAATCGCTCCCTAAGAGAATCTCTCTTGCCTAAACAATAAATGGCCCGGACTGACCTCTTAAGTAATATAAAAATTGTTTCTATATCTGTTGCATTTCTCCAAAGTAGTATTCCATAGGACATCAAGCTATGGAAGTAACCAAAGTAAACTAGCCTAGCAGTAGCTACATCTGTCAACTGCCTAATCCGTCTCACAGCATATGCAGCAGAGCCTAAGCTTATTAGCTAAAATGGTGATATGGTCACCCCATTGTAATTTAGAATGTATTGTTACTCCTAAAAAGGTAGTGTTATTTACAAATTCTTTGGCTACCCAGCACGACATGGACGTTTGCTTGTCTGACATTGGGCATTGTAAATTTAATGCATTTGGTCTTTTCTGCATTCAACAATAGGTTGTTTGTAGAAAACCAATTTGAAATATCATTTAAAATATTATTAACATTATTCGCATCTATACTATGCCGATTTACTTTGAATATAAGTGATGATGAGGCGTTTGCTTCGTGACTCATATTATTGTTGGAAAAAGATTGTTTATAGTTTTAAAAAAAAATATTCTTTGGGGAATTTCTATTTGAGTTGGAAGCGAGATAATTGTTATATGCTAACTCCGGTGCCAATGTTTCAGCTGTAGCCCCAAGTGGTTCCGTGAATCCCTTGCTATGGCTATGGTATTCTTCGAACTTTCTACAGACAGCGAGCAGAGCTGGGATGTCTGTGATCTCAGTAGTTAAAAGTGAATTAGTATAACATGGTCTAATATTGTTCAACAATATTTCTAATTTTTCGGGTTCGGTGATGGGAGTGGGCGATGGGGAACCGAGAAAATAAACCCTGCATTTTAGAGAAATATATCGTTATGTTTTCGTTTGATCCCTGTGATCGCAATCTAATTTCCGACATCAACCTGTAGTCATAGTTATGTGGACTAAAATCACGCCTTAGATATTGGCAAAAATCCTCCCAGGACTTTATGCTGTCCTTCATAGCTCGATACCAATGTAAAGCATCGTCTGAAAATATATCGAAAGCAACGGATAGGATCCTGTCCCCCGAGATACCTCTAGACGCCATAAACTCGCTTAATTTCCGCAAAAATGCGCGTACGCAAGTTCTACCGTTATATTTAAATTTACCCAGTTCTGCAAATAACCTACGTTCATATAAGAGTGCTATTTCATCATCGCGCGGGTTTGTGTTTCTGCTAGCGCAAACCGTTCCTTGACCGCATGGTGGTTTCAGTCAGGTTAGTTCCGCATGGGCGGTATGATAAGCTTGCCAAACGGGTTCCATTGATTTTACCGTGGTAGGCAGGGAAACATCAATTCTAGATAGTCTATGATATACGTGGTGAATGATTGATTCCGTTCTATTATAAATATTTATATCAAATTTAGATTTTAACGAGGTAATGTTGTTGTTTAACCTAATTATGGAATTTTTAGATGCAGAGATATCAGCCTCCGGAGTATATTTCGAACATATTTTGGAAAGGTTGATTATTTGATTTCGTAAGTCCTCGACCGTTTCACCAGGCGAGCCGCCTCTGATTAGTACGTCATAAGTTAACTCAGCTTTATTGAGATGTTTATATGTGATTGGGTACGCCATGACTCACGGTCGAGAATATACTTAGTATTCAAAAAGGGAAAATGGAGAGAAAAAAATGCAAGAAAAAAAATATAAAATTAGTTTCTCGTCCAAGAGGGTCACAGTACTTGGTATCTTTGTAATAATATGCTATTTACGCAGTTGAAAACTGCATGGTAATTGCTTGTGCTCACCACATGCGCACCGGCATTAAGAGAAAAAAAAATATATGCACTTAGAATTCTGTGACACTGAATAATTGATTATTTTATGGAGCTAACCATTTAGTTTCAACTGATAGTACTTACCCCCGTAGGCGAGAAAACACAGAGAGAAGAAAAAAAAGTTTTTTTATAGTTCCACACGTCCTTGGTTACTATGACCTGCAGCCTATAAAACCTCTTATTGGGCGCCACTGTAACGAAGATGCCCTCCTGCCTAGGGTACCAGGAGGGTCTTGACTGTTTGAGTTGAAATAGAAACACTGGAAAACTTTTACATGTATAATTTTCGAGATAAGATGTTACATATAGTCTGACACGTCTTTAGGAGGCGTGGGTGATCAAATGCGATACAATAATAGTCCTGTATCGTTATAGGCTACAGGTCTCAGAACCACGGGACGTGTTCCATTTACCTCGCCCTTGATGATCAGGCTGTTCCCATCCTGGGTTTGTGAGATCGAAACCCTTGGGGCTCTTCTAAAATCAGCCAGCACCCGCCCCGCAGTCCTGGCATTTATTCGTTTCCCTCCTGTTGCTGGGCGGTGACATTAGCCACCCTATCCTCTTGGGAACGACTTTCTTCTCTTTCAGCAGGCCGCTTTGGGCAACTGGATCGAAGGTGGCCCCTCTCAACATATGTGTAGCACCTAGGGCTATACCTCGTGAAACGGTCGCGAGCCGGTGATGCTACAACTTCCCTGACACGGTGAGATCGATGATCCTTCCGTACGGCTTCGACCTCCAAAGCATGAGCCAAGGCGTCTTTGAGAGTCTCATGGTGCCCGAGTCTCACTGCAGCCCTGACTTCCAGGTCGTGGATGCCGTCGATGAATACTTGCGCCTTCCGTACCAGCTTTTCAACTTCCAGGGCCCACTGTTGCAAGTTTTCACCAGTGCGCTGGACACGATCCTTCAGCTGCGCACGATACACGTGTTCCAGGTGAGCGTCACCGTATCCGGTTTCTAAGGCTTCTAGTAGCTGCTCGTAGGAAACATCGTCTCCGAGAGCTTCTAGGATGGTTAACGCCTTGTCTCGCAGACCCAATGTAAGCGCAGTCATGGCCTGGGCTTTGCTCCACCCGTTTGCCTTCTTAACGGCTTCAAACTGCTTTTTATAGGCCGACCATGAAGATGTCCCATCGAATGGCAGTACTTTAAATCCACGCGCTGAAGGTACGGCAGGTAAGGAAGTCGCAATCCCATCTCCAGCTTTCAGATTTCCCAGCTCTTTCCTCACATCTGTAATCTGGTTTTTTACATCTTCAATCCGAGTGTCGGCTTCCGTGATACGGTTCTCAAAATGATGAACTTGATCCTTCATCACATTCATCTCCTTGCCAAAAGTCGCTCGAAGATCTTTCATGAGGAGCGTCTGTTCCTCCTGGCGGCGTGCCTGCTCCTCCTGGCGGCGTGCCTGCTCCTCCTTGTCACGCAGCAGCTGTTCTTCCAACCGGCGGGCCTGCTCCTCCTGGTGGCGTGCCTGCTCCTCCTGGCGGCGTGCCTGCTCTTCGTTGTCCCGCAGCAGCTGTTCTTCCAACCGGCGGGCTTGCTCCTCTTGGTGGCGGGCTTGCTCCTCCTGGCGACGGGCTTGCTCCTGTAGCATTGCCATCAGCGCAGCAAAGTTTGCAGGTGCTGGCGCTGGAGATACCGTGGGCAGGCCAGCTTCCACCGTTGGCTGCTGCTGACCACCCAACCTCTCCGGCGTATTACCTCCGAAGCGCCTGCTGTCCAACTCCTGCTGGCGCTGACCCCTGGTACGGACGCCCTCTGTGTCTTCTTTCGGTAACACCGGCATTGTCCAAATCCCACTTCTGACACCAATTGTTACGAGCCGGGGTTCTACGGAATTAAAAATGCCTATCAAACTACCACAAAACACTTTATTTATTACACCACAAATTTACACTTCACTATTAGCTTCACTGAACACTTTTATTCGCACTTGAACTCGCAGGTATAACTCGTATTATCGCTCTTGAAATACTGATTCTGTCCCGCCCAAGCGGTCGGCATATATAGGGCGTTCATTGGTCTAGAAGTTTCAGCCGAGAATAATCGCGAACACTCTGTCACTCTCCCGAACCTTCTAGATGTGTCGAGAAACGCGTTACGTAGAAGTTACCTTGAGAGAATATTCCAGAAAGACTTTACGTAGTAGTACTGCGATTTGCTACTAGATGGCGCTGAATTTGGTAGTCTTATTACAAGCTACGAGATGGCATTACAATAACAAGCGGTTCATTCCGTTCAAAGCATTCAGCTAAGTATATGTCCAGTTCACCCTGTTTGTGTTTTGGTGCAGCAAAGTTACTACGTTGCACCATCTTTGTGACGATTCTGAAACCGAAAAAACCCACTCTTTGAACGAGATGCTTGGTTCTTATCTATTACTGGAAAGTAGTATGGTATGGTACCTTTTTTATATATTTTAACTAGTAAAGGTAGCAAGAACTTAGATTTGTCAATGTTATAAGACGACTTAAAACTATAATGCAATAATGTTTACGAGAAAAATCTAAAAAACAAAATTTTCAACCTTGAATAACTTTTTTAGCACAAGTCGGATCGATGGGAACTTTTGATATTTGATTTATAATGATGTACATTTTTTTTTTTTTTTTTTTTTTTTTTTTTAGTTCCGCGACCAAGGCCGCGGCCGCTCTAACGTCCGTTGCCGGGCGTCTCTGGTTACAAGCAGAACGTATTTCCAGTGGCGCCCGGCGGATAATGATGTACTTAATACCTGCACCACTTTGCAGCTCTATACAAATTAATGCAACCTTACAATTTTGTTCCGAATATTTTAACTGGATAACTCTGTTAGCTATGTACCTGATTTGAGATTTCTTTTTGAGATATATGTGGGAGACTCGGTAAAATAAAGCTACTTACGAAAAATGAGCTTGCTGTTAATCAATATTTTTCAATGTTCTAGGGCCCGTGTACTAATAGTACAATGTTAGCATAAATAATAATTATATTGCACAGAAATTTTGGAAATCACAAAAAGAGCCAGCATTAAATCTAGGTTCGGTACCTGCGTCTTAGTGCAGTTCCACTACGTAGGCCACCAGACCAGATGGGGCGTTAGAAAGTTAATTTAATTTTCTGTTCACGTCTTGTTCCTTTGACGTTTGTCTGTTTTACCGATCACGTATAGCTTATTAGATAACAGATAGATGGCGGTATTTTATATTGGTCGTACTGAGTAGCGGGCAAATAGGATATTTAAAAATTTTTCACAACGGACTATTTGAGAACTATTCTGTTTAATTGTTGTAACAGCTTCTAAAATTCAGTGAATTTGTTTATATTGTACACTGTATGTTTATGTATACTTGTTTTACCAATGTTATTGCCAGCTTTCGGATATTATTACACTTGTAATGACACATAAACACTGTAATGGATTTGGTAATAAGTACTTTGATTTCTTTGATAACACTTCTATCACTGAATTAGGCTAAAACTCAACATTTTGAAATATTTTACTTGTTTTTTTTTTTTATTTTTTTTTTATATATTTGGTTCGCCAAATTGACGCCGCCCGCCCGGTGGTAAGTCGTGACGACGTCTAGCGATTGTGGGCCACTCTCACAGCACGTAATACTATAGAGAGTGGCCCTCAACTTGACGACCCACTGATGTGCCTCTTCACGCTCCGCTTAAAGAACCCAGGATTATATGTGGGAGGAAACACGTGCAACAGGTAGGGCGTTCCAGGCCACTATCGTTCGGCAGAGACATGAACGTTTAAAACGTTCGGTTCTCGCGAACATGCTATCCACTGTGTGGGAGTGGCATCTCTGCCCGGCACGAGTCGTTCGGGATCGGAAGGAAGAGGGTGGGATCAGATTGAAGAGCTCTTCAGAACACTCGCCGTGGTAAATACGGTAGAATGCGGCCAAGGAAGCTTTTGTTCGGCGCTGAACTAGCGGCTCAAGGCTTCCTGTTACCTCCGGACAATCTATAATACGGACAGCCCGTCGCTGCATAGCGTCGAGAGCGTCCAGCAGATACTTCGCGGAACCGTCCCAGAGGTGAGAGCAGTATTCGACGCAGGGTCTAATCTGCGTCTTGTACAGCAGACACCTCTGGTCCGGTGTAAAGAATCTCTTTACCTTATTCAGTATTCCTAGTTTCCGCGAAGCTAGCCCTATACATCTTTCGATGTAGTTTTTATTATTGAGCTCTCGACGAACGTCTATGCCAAGGATATCAAGGTTGTCTTTCATTGGTAATAATGCATTCTGAAGAGAGGGTAGGGGAAGGAAAGGGGATTTTATTCACAGTAAATGCACACGCCTGTGTTTTGCGGGCATTGAACTCGACCAGGTTCTCGGTACCCCATCGAGGTTACGGTCGAGATCAGCCACGAGTCGTCGTCTCTCCTCCTCAATCTCAGATCGCCCCGCCGTCGGACGAACCGAGTAACTCCCGTGCAGTGTGCTGTCATCTGCATAGCAATGAATGTTCCTGAGGGATAGCATATCATTGATATGCAGAAGAAAGAGAGTTGGTGATAGTACGGACCCCTGCGGTACCCCGGCATTCACTTGCAAGAAGCGAGATGCGTGGCCATCGCTGAGGACCCGCACTCGGCGCTCGTTTAAAAAGCTGGCAATCCAGCTGCACAGTTGAGGAGGTAGACCATATGCCGGAAGCTTGGAAAGGAGCGAAGCATGCCAGACCCTATCGAAGGCTTTGGCGATGTCCAGGCTAATAGCTAAGGACTCGCCGTGCCTTTCCATAGCCCCACCCCAGACATGCGTTACGAATGCCAGAAGATCACCCGTTGATCGTTTTGGCCTGAAGCCGTATTGTCGATCATTGATTAGCGAGTGATCCTCTAGGTATTGCATGAGCTGCTTATTTATAAGGAGCTCGTTTGTCAACCCGGGAATTAGCCGCAAAGAGGTCTGCGAGCATATCCTTTTCTCTTGGGCTTTGTTTGTGTATAAAAACTTTAAAGACTTTTGGAAACTATGTAAAAATAATGATAGGCCTACTCTTCCAGTGAGTGTAGGAGGGTTACATGAACCCCGGGACATAGCAAATGTTTTTCTGCGACATTTTAGAGTGGAATCTCCACTGGGTCACCGTCCACGGGAGCCAATGATGCCCAGCGCTGGGGCATCTGACACGGAGTTAAGTGTAAGATTTACCGCTAAAGATGTGGCCTCCGTGTTGAAGCGTATGGTCAGAGGAAAATCTCCGGGTCATGACAGTCTCAGCGTTGAGCATTTGAGGTATGCAGGTGTGCATTTGCCAAGAGTACTGGCCATGTTTTTTAACTTGTGTTTAAATCATTCCTATTTGCCTGATAAACTAATGCGAACAGTGGTCATACCAATAGCCAAAAATAAAACTGGTGATCTTTCTGATGTCTCCAACTATAGGCCGATCTCCCTGGCTACGATTATAGCCAAGGTTCTGGACAGTCTGATTGACAGACACCTGGGGGAGCATATTAGATTGAGTGATGGACAGTTTGGTTTCAGGGCTGGTCTTTCAACGGAAACTGCGATCCTGGCTCTCAAGCAGACTGTCCAGTATTATACATCACGGCAAACACCGGTGTATGCCTGCTACCTTGACCTTTCCAAGGCTTTTGACCTTGTGTCATATAATATACTATGGGAAAAGTTGCGTAATACAACGGTGTCTGAGGAGATAGTGTCTGTGCTGGAGCATTGGTACAACAATCAGAGAAATAGTGTAAGATGGTCCGGCACTCTCTCGGATGAGTACAGACTGAGGTGCGGAGTGAGGCAGGGCGGGCTGGCCTCTCCTCGCCTATTCAACATGTATGTGGATGGGCTGATGGGGGAGCTCAGCAGAACCGGGATTGGGTGTCATGTTGACGGGGTTTGTATTAATAATATCAGCTACGCGGATGATATGGTGCTGCTGAGCCCCTCGATCAGTGCTCTGAGACGACTGCTAAATATTTGTGAATCATACGCTGTGACCCATGGGCTTAGATATAATCCAACTAAAAGTGAGTTCATGGTATTCAAGGCAGGCAATAAATGTTATGATGATGTGCCGGATATTCGCCTGTCTGGTGCTTTAATTAATAGAACGAAAAAGTTTAAATATTTGGGCCATTGGGTCACTGACGATATGCGAGATGACATGGACATCGAAAGGGAGCGCAGGTCGTTGGCTGTTCGGTGCAATATGTTGGCACGTAGATTTGCATGGTGTAGTGATCAAGTTAAAATGACACTTTTCAAAGCATACTGCCAGTCCTTCTACACGTGCAGTTTATGGGTCAACTGCACGCGGCGGACGTACAGCGATCTGCGAGTCCAGTATAACAATGCCTACAGGGTGCTGATGGGACTACCACGGTTCTGCAGTGCGTCAGGTATGTTTGCAGAGGCAAGCATCGATGGATTTGCAGCAATAATGCGAAAGCGTGCTGCCTCCATGCTTGAACGGCTGCGATCCAGTTCCAACAGCATCTTGTGTGTATTGGCTGACCGGTGGGACTCACCGATGCTCAGGCATTGGGTGGAACTACATGCAGTGAGGTGAGTGTCGGAGAGTGTCAGTCGGATTATATTATGTAGGTACTAGGATTAAGATTAACTAACAATAGCTCTTAAGGTTTATGTTACTAACACAATTGGATCTCTGGTCTGAAATAAAGTTTTTATTATTATTATTATTATTATTATTTGTGAGCCAGTGTTCCATCTGGGTAACGCAGCGGTGGCAGCGAGGGCTGACAAAAGTTAGATTGCACGGCTTTGGCCAGTTGCCAGAATCCACGGCTGCCCGTGGGATGGGAAGTGAGCTCCTGACCAAGCCGGGCGACGCGCTGGGCATCCGCTCTCTTAAAGGCCCTCTTACTCGATTTTGTGGCCCGGTTGTACGCTGCTTTGAGGTGGCCCACGTTTGGGTCGCGCACAGCCCGGGCCCTGATCCAGGCGCGATATGCCGACTGTTTTTGTCGAACAGCTTTGGCACAATCTCGCCCGAACCAGGGACGGGCTCTGCGGATAGTGGCGACATCAGTGAAAGGGATGTAATAATCCATCCCTAAACTGATCTCGCCAGCAATCGCAGAAGCACTATCCGAAGGAGCCTTTCCTACAAAGCAGCGCTGGCTCCAGGGGACGGACGCATAATAATCGTGTAGACCGTCCCAATCCGCTGACGAGTAGTGCCATAGTCGTCGTGACGTTTGTACAGGACGTGCAGGAGGTGACACCTTCATGCCAGCGTGAACAACACAGTGGTCGGAACTACCCAGTGGGGCTCCTACCGAAACACTGTACTGGGCTGGGCGACTCGTCAGCAGTAAATCCAGCAGAGCGGGCGCGTGATCTGACCTGTCTGGTATCCGGGTGATCCCGCATACCATCTAGGTCAGACCGTGGGAGAGAGCGAACGCATGGGCGGCCCTACCCGCATGATCAGTCTTGAGGGACCCCAGCCATTCAATGTGATGGCCATTGAAGTCCCCCCAGAAATACTAGGTCAGCGTTCGGGAACCGCACCTGCGCTTCATCAGCCGTCTCGCTGAGGTACTGGAAGAGCTTTGTTGTCTCAGAATCCCCTGTGTGGGAGCGGTAGACGCACACGTAGATCTGGCTCATAGAGCCATGGTCTACGTACAGCCAAAGGACGGAGTTGGAGGGGTTCTCTAGGCAGCGCAACCGGCGGCAGCAAACATCCGCCCTAACGAACACGCACACCCCGGCTTTATCTCGATATTGTTCCTCGATGACATAGCCGGGGTAACACAGGTAAGATGTGTCGTCAGGGCGGCGTATTTGTGTCTCCGTAAGGAACAACACAGCGGGCCGTACCGTCTCAAGGTGATGGTGGACGGCATCGAGGTTCGCATGGAGTCCACGGATATTAGTGAACTCCACCTCGAAAAGTGAAGTTGTGGGGTTTCCTGGGGCCGCTGTGAAACGTTTAATTTTTTTTTGTTGCACTGCCATTGTAGATTTGAAGAAGAAGCGTGAAGACAGGGCGACATTTGGTGCAGCAGTAAATGACAAAGCGCAGGGGCTAGCTTTGTCTAGAACCGTGTGGTTAGGTCGGAGCCGACTCGCCGGACGGAAGGGCTCCCAAACCCCCCTGATGCAAGGCCGCCACTACCCCATACCGGTTACCACCCGGAGCGGCGATCCCACATCAGGATTATGCGCAACATGTGGGGCAGCCTCCTGGGGTGGTGTAGGAACGGTATTACATTTTTAGATGCAATTAAATACGGAACGACTTGTCTTCAATGTTTACGCGATGGCAACGCCATCTAGTCTTCCTACTTATCTCCTACTCTATCTTCCTACCTCTTTTCTAATTGCCTGCTAAGTCCATATCAGTCTGGTTTTCGACGTGGTCACAGTACGGTAACAGCACCACAAGTTAAAATAACTGATGACATTAGACTGGTCATCGAAAACAAACGACTCACCATAGTTGTACTTCGGGACTTTAGTAGTGCATTCAATTCAGTTGATTTCGACATACTCTTGGGAATCTTAAAATCCCTTAATGTCTCTGACTCTGCAACTGCCAGGTTCCGGTCTTATCTACAGGGACGTTCGCAGTCTGTTCGTGCTGGGGAGACTTCGTCTACCTGGTGTGACTTGGTGGCGGATGTTCCTCAGGATGGTGTGCTGTCTCCTCTTCTCTTCTCAGTTTTCATAAACGCCATCACTAGGGTACTGTCCTCGAATTATCATCTCTATGCGGACGACCTGCAGTTGTATCGTCATTTTAGGGTCGACGAGATAGACGATGCTGTTGCTGCCCTCAATAGTGACTAACGGAATTCTTCTGAACTACGGTACCAGTGTATCGTGTTACAGCGATATTTAAATACTGATTTGTACTTAATAATATTTTCTGTAAATCATGATTGTCTGTAATTTTGACAGTTATTTCTACATGTATCAACTGCTTACACAAACACAGACAGACAGATCATCGAGGAAGTATTGTATCCACCACCAGCTAATATTGATGAAGTGGAACCATTGGTGACAGATAATTTAACTGAAGAAGAGACATTAAACATTATTGGTAAGAAAATACAAATCTTAAGGATAGATTTATTACATTCGTTCTTTATATATTATTGAAAACTACCCGAACACATCATCCACTGTTTTTCCGTAAACTACCCAAATTATTTTCCTTTCACTCTCGTTCTTTTCATCCAAAGGTTGCCCTGTAAGAGATCGCTTCTAAAGATGTGGCTTGTGTACAATGTACAATAAAGAGTATTTATCATGTCATTTCTCTTTCAGGCGTTCGCCCTAACACGTATACATTTACAAAAGCGCTTGTGGAACATTTGGTAGCTGAAAACGTTACATATATGCCAACAGTTATCATTAGACCAGCTGCTGGTAAGTATAGGTACATACACATGTAGGAACCAGAGCCCCCGGTTCACCGATCGTGTTGCTCGACGAGGTGTGTAAGCAATTTGAGCAAATTATCGCGGAACGCCTCGTCGAGCATCTCACGACCATACCTGGCGGACAACCAGTACGGTTTCCGTTGGGGGCGCTCCACCGTGAATGCGATCATGCGCGTAAAGAGCCTGACGGAGGAATCAGTCTCACAGGGTGAGGTGGTGATGGCGGTGTCTCTTGACATCGTCAAGGCCTTTAACATCTGCCCTGGAGCTGCGTTGGTGAGGCGCTCGTGTATCACGGCACGCCTCTCCCCCTCCGTTATATTGTAAGGGCTTACCTCTCGGAGAGGGCCATAGATTACCACAGCTGGCTTGGGCAGCCTCAGCGAGATGTGTCGTGCGGTGTTCTACATGGGTTGGTCTTAGGGCCGCTTCTGTGGAACATCAGCTACGACTGGGTGCTGCTAAGTGCGTTGCCTGGGCGGGCAACAACGTAACATGCTACGCTGACGATACCCTCTTCATGGCGCAGCACGGGGAGGCAGCACTCAAGGTCACGATGGGTGTTGCTCAAGTCGTGGGTAGTATACGGCGGCTGGGACTGGAGGTGGCCTTGTACAAGTCCGACGCTCTGTGTTTTCACCTCGGCGAGGTCCACCTTCAGGATTCAGCATAACTGTAGGAAGCGTCAGAATCGGCATCGAGCCCTCGATGAAGTACTTGAGACTTGTACTCGATAGCCGATGGCCCCCGTTTCGAGCACCAGATTGTATAGTTCTTTATGAGGCCCTCAAACATTGTCACCGAGCGGCGCGGGCGTTGGGACGTTTCTATTGTCTACTAGCTGTCCCAGCAAACTTCGTACCACCTTTTAAACCTTTGCTGAACCTCCACGAATATTTCAAGACTGATATTAGCCAAATCGGTTTAACCATTCACGAGTTTTAGTGACACAAACGAAACGCGATTAATTTTGATTTATATAGATGGATCTATTTTGCATATTTTTTATTTGATGTGTTTGTTATTGCTAGGAGAAGGTTCTTATGAAAGAAAAACAATGGAAATTATATTAGCAATATACGTTTCAGTGTCTGCAATCTACAAAGAACCTCTCAAAGGTTGGTTAGATAACTGGTTCGGAGCCACAGGAGTATTCTTTGCTGCAGCTAAAGGGTCACTTAAAGTATTTTACGGCCAAGAAAGTAATATTACAGACTTCATACCGGTGGATTACGTATCTAATTTGATAATAGTAGCTGGCACCAAAAGTTACAGGTGATTTTAACATATAAGCTATAGTCGATGCAATGGTATCGCAGAAATCTTCAGCCATTTGTTTAAATTATCACAATTGTTCGAAATTTTCTGGGACGCCTAAGGTTGAACGCTCGGACTGCAGAGATTATATTTAGTGGTATGTAACATCTGTCCTGGCTGTTGGAATTTTGGTTTGAGTTACAAAGTAGTAATGGATTTTCTATAGTGCCAGGTCACAGCAATAGGCTTGCCCAATACTAAGTGGGACCAACAAAATTACTGGCAAATTGTGGGTGTGTAATGCACCTCTGCCTTCGGGGATAGAGCTGTCATGTATGCCTGTCTGACAATGGTTGAATATTATAGGTCCACTAAAGTCTGCTATGTTAAAGTCTGTTGTAGTGAAGACTGCAAATAGGCCAACGAGGCATGTGACACTATAACACCCGTTAGAACAACGACATACGCAAGATGCGGGTGTTGATGGGTAGAATTAGCCCAAGGTCAAAAGCTGTGGCGCATCAAAGGTGAAGCTTATGTCTGCAGTGGACTTATATAGCCTGATTATGATGATAGAGAAATAGATGAAAAAAAAGCTTTTTAATGACAAACAAGTGGATACGTCACGATCCTAGGGCCCAAGGTAACCTCAAATACATGTAGAGCACCTGCTGATCAACAGACATGGGTACAAAGTTAGGGTGCAATTAAAAGGAGCCCGATAACCGATAACAGGTAAACAAGTGCAGGTACGTGCAGGCTGATACAGATCCACCGCACATAAAGATAACGGTGCAGGTAGTCGGTACGGACCTGTATCTATCGGGATCTTAATGATCACGCGGTAAGATCACATGCAATACTCCGTCTGTACGCAACTATACAGGTTTACTCAGACCGATTGCCTGGCTCTTTGTAATTGCACCCTTACCCTCTTGGTGTTTTTAGATCAAGAGAATTGAAAATCTACAACTGCAGCAGTAGTGCATCCAATCCTTTGTCTTACGGAAATGGCTTAAAATTATTTGTAGATGAGGCTTCCAAAGACACACGTGAGTTGAATAAGTTCTATAAATAAAAAAAGATTTTTCAATGGTGCTTCAACATCAAAATCTTCAGAGCACAATCATCCTCAACTGCATATGGTGTAGGTACCTACCTGCAGCTGACACACGAATGAGGCCCTGGCAAATTACTCCAAGTGCTTGGAATTAGTAATAGGCTCGCATCTTATTACCATTGTCCCACAAACAAAGTCACTGGCGAAATATAGGTGTATAAGATTCTACTTAATTGCCATAATGTTAATATACTTAAAAATCATTATCCTTGCCGATCCCGATAATGGCACCAGTCCACACCTAGTCCAATATGCGTCTGCCTACACCATCGAGGAAATTTACGTGATTATATAATAATGCGTGGTGGATTAGGTTCAAACCCCCCCAAACAAACAACAATGAAGAGAAAGGGTCTCGGGAAGCCACTGGATGCGGTAAGCTTCACATCGTTGGGTTGGGTAGGTAGGCCTATGCCCCACAGTGCTCGTCAATTGGCTGAAATGATGAAAACAATGATGATGATTTAATAATAATACATTGTATTTATCATATGTAGGTACTCGTATGATTGCATACAAGTTTTATTTTGTTTGACAGATTATTTGATGTTTCCCAAGTATTATTTCTGGACGATGAACAGTTGGTTATTACAAATAATTAAACTGATGCTTCAAGTGGCACCTGCTTGCATCGCCGATGTCTTCAGACTACTAACTGGCAGAAGTCCTATGTAAGACCTAAAGAGTCTATAAATCTGTATAATAATATGAGGAATGAGTGTTTTTGGAACGGGTGTTTTAGGAAACAGATAGAACGTTCCAAAAGGCCACGTACACCACCATAGTGTGGGTTTTGACATAACTTTTAGGATACCAGAATACAAGCTTATAGTCAGTTTATATCCTAAATTGCAAGACTTTTGCTCATTTGAATTTACGACGGAAAACAATGTTATACGTTGAATCTGTGCATCTGTTGCTGTTGAGACTGCTGTGGCATTACAGCTGCTGAACGGATGGACTTATTTAGATGCAGAATTTTTGTTTGATGGTTCTTAGCTATAAATTTTAAATATTATCATCTCACTTCCTAGGTGATAAGGGTATCTCACTTAAATTTACTAGTCCGATTGATCTGACATAAGGAAACATATAGGTATTTGACAATGTTAGCATAAATTAATTGTAATAGCTATCGATTTAAATGAGCAAGTTAAGTCGGTCCCGGTTGTCATACGAACATCTATGGCAGTCGTCAGGGGTAATTGGAGCCCTAAATAAATAATCCGACCGGTCTACCTACAGAACTTCGATATCGCCCATGGTTTGCGGAGGTCAGAGGGCAGTCGTTTCACGGAAAATATCGAAGTTCAGCCGAATCGCAGTTAGACTGGAAAGCAGACCCTAACCGCGTTGGGAAAAAGGCTCGGTGGATGATGAGATATCGATTTAAAAGGCAGTGGGAACTGTAGTTTAGTGGTATGTTAAATTTTTGCTGGCTTTTGGAACCTTGGTTTAAAGTACAGAGTAGTTGCGGATTTTCTATAGTGACTTGTAATAGGCTTGCACCTTTTCACGTGGGATCAACAAAATTACTGGCAAAGTTCATGCATTGCACCACTGTCTATCCCTTAGGGGATATAGGCGTGATAAATAAAATATATAAATAATAATTTGTAACATTCTCACGTCATCTAGCCCAAACTAAGCTATAAGCTTGTTCTATGGGATTTAAACAACTGATAATACAATACAGAGTTATTTTAAAAGTAAGTAAGACTTTCCTAGGGAGAAATCCTGACATACTACTAAACACCTATATGTATCACACTTTTCACGAAACGTACCAAAAACCCATTTCATATTTTGGATTGAACCTGTAGTACTTCTTAACTCTATGTTATAAACGTTCATTCAAGCTGTCAGGATAGAAGCACTATGATATTAATGCACTGCGCCGCTCAGTAATATCGTGTATAGACGAGGCAATGTCGATTTATTAATTTTTGTATGAAATAAAATAATTCAAATTTTGTAAACCCGTAAAATAAAACTTGCTACATATGACCTTCAGAAGCGGTACCTTAACGGTCTGAGATACTTTTAAAATAACCCTGTATATTTCTAAATAAATACATAATATACATAGCAAACACCCAAACTCCGAAACAAACATTAGTGGATCACACAAATATTTGATTCGACTCGGGAATCGAACCCAATACTCCGGAGTCCAACACTGATGCACTACCGACCTCGCCACCGAAGTGTTTTTCTCAGTCAATAACTTTGCCTTTTTTTAAAATTTTCAGGTACATCAAACTACAATCAAAATTAATACGAATACAAAATTCTGTCGCATTCTTCACAAACCGTTCTTGGATAATAAAAGACGATCGCACACGGGAGCTGTACGCTTCTCTATCGACCCTGGACAAGGAGCTATTCCCCTGTGATCCAACTACTATAAACTGGAATCAGTGCGTCCGTGACTATGCCAAGGGAGTGATTACGTATTTGGTAAAAAAACAGTCAAGTGAGATTCGGGCCCCGCATCGAACAGGGTTCCGTAGTCACTTATAATAAACTCTATAACTCCTGAACTAACAAAGCTATATTGTCCGTTATAGATTTCTAAAATTCATTTCATGGGCTACCATCATGATTTTTCCCAGATTTTTCGAGCCAGCCATTAGGCTTTTAGGAGTAAGGGGGACGCTGTGTTTTAACAAAAAAATGTGCTTTAAAGTTAAATATCCAAACATATATATAAATAAAAAAATCGTTCATTTAATTATTTCTTTATTATTCACATTGTGGATCACTGGTAAATAGTATGTTAGCAGTAAAAGAAATGGTAAGCAGTGTTCTACCATTAAGTTAAGGCATTCGATACAGTTTTATAACTATTAAAAATATTTCACGTTTTTTGTAAATACGTTGTTGTATATGCTTATGTTTTTAAAATAGCTATCTAATGATCTGCCACACTATGGGGTAGACGCAAAAAAAGCATTCCTACTTTACGTATAAGGGTAGGACCTACCCCGAAATAAATACTTTTGTCATTGTGTTAATAAGTTTAAAATAGTAGTGAAAAAATGTTTGATAAAGAAAGGCTACTATAATGTGGACGAATATCTCTGTTGTTATCCACTCGTACAATACAATATAAATTGTAACACAATGTAAACTAAACAATATTAAAAAAGAAAATGGATAATCTACCTACTTGAGTTTCTTGCTGGTATCTTCTCAGGAGAACCAACTTACCGAACCAGCGAAAGAATCATTTTGAAATGGTTATTTATGTAGTTAATTAAGTATTTTTATAATATTGCTTGACATAAAATTGTAAAATTTTGACATTCATATGTGCTCTTTATGTGCCTAAACTGAATAAACGAAATTGATTATTTGATTCTTTTATTGATCATAATTTTATATTAGCACTTTGTCGGTGTGTTAAATACACATATCCATGCAAAGTTACATCTTTCTTTTACTAACTGTTTGAGAGATAAACCGAGGATGGACAGACGGAGTCTTGAACTACGGAACCCTAAAAAGAGTTTAAAACTTAGATCAAAAATACATCACTAACTACTACTAAATACAAATTACATCAGATAACTCCAATATCATCACAATAGTAGTGCAAAAATAATCATTTCAAAGAATTTTGTGTATATTAGTGTAAAAATAAGCTAAAAAGTGACGAATCAGCTGACCGTATTGTTCAATGTTATTTCACGTAAATACATAATGTTTCTCCTATAATAGGTAAAATTATTTTATTATACGTGTTTATTCATATACTCAACATTGAAAACAGGCGATCTATTTTCGTAAGTACAGAAAAGTTTTGATTTTAATTTACCTGTACCTAACATAACCTCGAACTACCTACTTGTATTTTCTAAATTGTGTTTAATTGCACTTATTTGTCGAGAATATGAATACCCGTAGTCGTAGAGCCTTATCCCGCCAGCAGGAGGAGCCCAAACTTCAGCTGGTGTTGCAGGAACTTAAATCTAAAACAGAGCTCTGTTTACAATTAGAAAAAGAAAGAGAAGAAAATGAAAACTTGTTGATAGGTGCTTTAGACGATAGTAAAAAACTAAAATCTGAACTAGCTAGGCTTCATATTAGTTATGATGAAATTGTAATGCAGCGGAACCACCTTCAATCAATAGTAGATAGGTTTCAAGAGTGCAGTGACGAGTATGAAGGGACCTTGAGGAGGACTACCTTGCTGGAACAGGAGCTACGGGATGCCCAGGGGCACATCTTACACTTGGAGTCAGCTGCCAAGCAAGTCGTAGTCCAACAAACGGATAACCTTTATAACGAGCTAATGAGTGGTACTCCGCAGTTTGTTCCTTCTGCAACAGTTCCAAACCTGGACTTGTCTACTATAGATCTTACCAATGACAGTTCATACCAACTGGACAAGCCAGTTTATGTTTGCAGCAGGAATAAACTAAAAAAATACCTAAAAATAAAGAAATTCATTTTAAAATCAAAGCAACAATTAAAATATCATAGAATCTTAATCAAAAAGTGTAAAAATGTTAACTCTAGTTTAAAATTAAGAGAACAAGCTAAATTATCTATGTTAGAACTTAAACAAAGTCATTTAAAATATTACACTGACACACAATGCTTAGAGTCACAAATAAAAAATTTGCAATTTGAATTAGAGTATGTAACTAAGAAATATGAATGGTCTCTAAAAGACTTTAATAAGTGTTCATCAAGTATAGATAAGGTACTCAAAACATCTAATTATAATACTGAGCGCCTTAATACCTTCATAAATAACCACTCATGCAATATCAATTGCACAAGTCCTTCTCAATCATTGGAGAACCAGGCTTCCCTTACAACTTGCTCACCTTCTACTTCATTAGTGTATTAATTGTGTGACAGTGTAAAAAGTAATAGTCATACTGGATATACTAAACTAGTTTTATTTAGTGATGATATTGGAACTGATTTTAGTTCTTTTCTGATACAACAATTTAATTCAAATTGTTATTCAATTATTAATAACTGTTATCCAGGTGCATCTTTAAATGAAATTATGCAAAAGATATTAGAATATAATTTTGACTCAAACAGTAAAATAATTATTTTCTGCTCAAACAGGGGTAAAATTAACAAAAATGAACTATCCTTATACTTTGACAAAATGCAAAACTTAAATGTTGAACATGTAGTAATGTTTACATTACCATACATAAAAGGTGTGCCAGACGTGGAAAATTCTCTTAGATATAAGATAAATTTACAACTCAATTTAACTAGCCAATATAATAATAAATTCCATGTAATTGACTTTAATTCTGTTTTTAAGAGAACTGTATATAAATACAATTTGTCAACTTCTGACAGTAACTTTAACAATAACAAACATATTGTTTATGTAAACAAAGGTAGGTATTTTCTACCAAAGCATTATAAGAGACAAATAGCAAGTTTGCTATTCAATTATTTTTACACTTCAGCCAAGAACTTGGCTGACAAAACTGCTTTTATTGAGCAATGTAGATTTAGTGTTAAGACTTTGGAATCTGTTCCAAGTAATTTAAATTAAGTTCTACGACAACAGAGGCAATATTACCCTTTAGCAGACATAGTCAATTAATTGAATTAAATTTAGTTACAAATACTAATTATGTTAAAAAATGCCCTCCAAATCAAACCAAATCAAAAAATGTAAATTATATCAACATAGGGCATCAAAATATTGGTTGTTTAACACATGGCAAAGAGTTAGAGTTGGAACTGTTAATGAATTCAGACAATATTGATATTTTTTGTATTACAGAACATATGCGTAAGTCGTATGAGCTCATGTTCAATTTCAGTAATCACCGGGTTAAATAAGCAAATAAGCTAGATTCAGACCATTGTGGGCAAATAGCATCTTTTAAAATCACTAAAGAAAAAGTTATAAAACGTAAAATATTATGTAGACCAATAACTGGTGACCGCTTGGAACGAATGAGGGTTGGACTTTGCAATAAAATTCCATTCTTAGACACTGGCTTAGATCCAAATGTAATGTATAAATTATTTTTTGATTCTTTTTACAACGAGTTCAACTCCATATTCAAGTCTAAGGAGGTCATGATTAGTGATAGTCCTTTCAGTGAATGGGCCACTGAGGGTATACACAAAAGTAGACAAAAACTTTATGAACTATACTCAGAAAGACAGCTTAATAGATCAGTTGAATTTCTAGATTATGTTAAAACTTATTCAAAAAAGTTTAAAGCAGATTGTTTAGCAGCTAAATCAAAATATATAAGTGATAAAATTCTCAATAGTGCAGACAAAGTTAAATCTACTTGGAAAATTATAAACGCTGAAAGAGGTCAACAAAAATTAAATGATAATCATTTTAAACTTAATATAAATGGTAAAATAACTACATCAGACTTCGAGGTCGCTAACGAATTTGAAATTTTTTTCTCCCGAATTCCTGTAGATTTGACAAAAACCCTAGGCTCTTCAACCCCCATTGCAGAATCTTTGTTAAAAGCAAACGTTCCTTGTTGTAACGTTATATTTAAATTCAGTAAAGTTAACATAAACACTATCTTAAAAACTTTTAAATCTTTAAATATCAAGAAAACAGCTGACCTCTGGGGCATCTCTGTGTATTTAGTAAATTCTTTTATTGAAATGGTTGCTCCTGAACTAGTATTAATATTTAATAATTGTGTTGATAGTGGTGTGTTCCCTGATTTAATGAAATCTAGTAAATTAATTCCCCTGTTTAAATCGGGTAGTACTTCAGATCCGTCCAATTTCCGTCCTATTTCTGTACTACCTACATTTAGTAAAATTTTTGAAAAAATTATGCTTAATCAAATGCAAAATCACTTTAACGTTAATAAACTATTACATACAAAACAATTCGGTTTCACTCGTGGTCGGTCCACCACTGATGCCGGAATTAAATTATTAGAGTGTATATACAGGGCCTGGGATGAGTCATATGATGCTTATGGTGTATTCTGCGACTTATCTAAGGCCTTCGATTGCGTTCAGCACCAGACTTTAATTAAGAAACTTGATCATTACGGAATCCGGGGGACGGCCTTGAATTTCGTCAATTCTTACTTAAGTGATAGGGTCCAGAAAGTAGTGATCAATGGTAAACAGTCACCTGGTTCTCCTGTAGCAATGGGGGTACCGAAGGGTTCAATTTTGGGACCTTTTCTTTTTCTAGTATATATTAATGATCTCCCTCACCTCATAAGAGACGACCACGAGGTAGTTTTGTTTGCTGATGACACTTCTTTAATATTTAAAGTTAAACGTGGACAGCGCGAACTTGACGATGTAAACATTGCCCTCTCTAGGATAGTCCACTGGTTTTGTGCTAATAATTTATTATTAAATGAAAATAAAACTAAATGTGTAAGATTCACCTTACCTAATGTAAGACTTGTTAAAACCAGTGTTAAGGTTAGGGATGATATAATAGAATTGGTCGATGACACTGTCTTTCTGGGCATAACGTTAGACTCCAAATTGCAATGGGGGCCTCATATCGGGAAAATTTCGGCCAGGCTTAGTTCAGCAGCCTATGCTGTCAAAAAGATCCGACAACTTACAGACATTAAAACGGCGCGTCTTGTCTACTTCAGCTACTTCCACAGTATCATGACATATGGCATACTACTGTGGGGTAACGCTGCCGATATTGAATGCATCTTTGTGTTGCAGAAGAGGGCTATCCGGACTATCTATGGAATGGGGTCTCGGGAGTCATTAAGAGATAAGTTTAAGCATATTAACATCCTTACAGTGTATTCACAGTATATTTATGAAATTTTATTGTATACCCACAAGAACAAAAGTAAATTTGTGAAAAATAGTGATAATCATAATCTAAACTTAAGAAATAAGGATAAACTGGCTGTTCCTAAATTTAGGCTTCATAAAGTGAGTAATTCTTTTGCGGGGAACTTTATTCGAATGTACAATACATTGCCAACCGAAATAGCAAATTTATCTGTCAATAAATTTAAAAAGCTAATAAAAAGTAAATTGTGCCATAAAGCTTATTATAGTATTAATGATTTCTTAGATGACAAGGCGGCCTGGTTGTAACAACGTAACGAATTGCTCCTTTCTAAATAACTCTGTATTAGATTTAAGATGAAATATTTTGAAAAAAGCCGAGCTGAGTTTCTTGAGGGCTCTTCTCAGTCTCTTTGCATTTTGGAACCCTCGGTAGAGTCACACCAACTTCTGACGAATCTAAATAATTTTCTGAAAATTTCAAAGATATTAAACGTTATTTTATTTTATTTTATTTTATTATTTTATTTTATTTTACTATAGATATTGGATTCAGTTCAAATACAACGCGGAATCTTGGCACTCGAATACTATATAGGTAATTATTACAAATACGAGTACCATCTATAAAATAAACAAGATTGTACATTGATGGTTGACATAGAAATAATTCGTAATAAATAATACAAAAGCATCAATGTACAGTGTTGTCGCATCCCTCGAGAATCAGCAAGCGAAATAGGAACTTAGTACAGATTCCATGCGCTAAGGTTATAAAAGGATTTGGAGTCCGTCGGGAAACCCCCACGTGGGCGGTCTTCGTTGCTCTCGTTCGGGCTTTGGCCTGGGGGAGTGCAACCCGGATTTGTTGGTGCACCCTGGAGCATTCACTAATGACCGCAGTGCTGCGACTGTTAGTAAATGTACCAATATCCCAACACCTGGCGGCAGGCGCATTCCCCTCTTCCATTCTTGGGGACGTCTGAGTGCCGCGTCACCCGCCTTCCACCCTCTCTGCTTTCAGAGTGGCGTTTGAGGGCGGTGTTGCAGTCAGCTCCTTAGGGAGCTTTGGTGGGGTCGTTTTCGGCCTCACCTGAGGCGTATGGGCTTGCAAGGCCCATGGGGACGGACGTGACCGAAATGTCGCGTCGGGGAGGCCTGACCAGCCTCTCGTGGCCGGCCACGTTGCGTCGTGCAACGACCCCTGTCTCACGGTCTACAGGGTACGTGCGGCGCAACGTGGCCGAAGGCAGCTAGCTTGCCCGGCGGATACCTTGGCGACCTCCGCATGTAATAGCCCGCTCCCGGGTGGGGCTTCGCCCGGTAGTGCCCCCTATGCCCCATTACTAGTGGGAATCAAATGGATAACCAAAAATATAAAACCCTAAAGGATGCTTGCCACACAAGTACCGAAGATTTAGCTCCTGTAAAGGAGCTGCGTGTCACACTCTCCAGGGGTGACACGTCGATGCTGTTGACGCCATCGACGTCAACGTTGGAGGGGTTGCGTGGAGACCTGCAGCTGTCGGACCGGTGTCAATACGAGTACCATCTATAAAATAAACAAGATTGTACATTGATGGTTGACATAGAAATAATTCGTAATAAATAATACAAAAGCATCAATGTACAGTGTTGTCGCATCCCTCGAGAATCAGCAAGCGGAATAGGAACTTAGTACAGATTCCATGCGCTAAGGTTATAAAAGGATTTGGAGTCCGCCGGGAAACCCCCATGTGGGCGGTCTTCGTTGCTCTCGTTCGGGCTTTGGCCTGGGGGAGTGCAACCCGGATTTGTTGGTGCACCCTGGAGCATTCACTAATGACCGCAGTACTCTGTGCTGCGACTGTTAGTAAATGTACCAATATCCCGACACCTGGCGGCAGGCGCATTCCCCTCTTCCATTCTTGGGGACGTCTGAGTGCCGCGTCACCCGCCTTCCACCCTCTCTGCTTTCAGAGGGGCGTTTGAGGGCGGTGTTGCAGTCAGCTCCTTAGGGAGCTTTGGTGGGGTCGTTTTCGGCCTCACCTGAGGCGTATGGGCCTGCAAGGCCCATGGGGACGGACGTGACCGAAATGTCGCGTCGGGGAGGCCTGACCAGCCTCTCGTGGCCGGCCACGTTGCGTCATGCAACGACCCCTGTCTCACGGTCTACAGGGTACGTGCGGCGCAACGTGGCCGAAGGCGGCTAGCTTGACCGGCGGATACCTTGGCGACCTCCGCATGTAATAGCCCGCTCCCGGGTGGGGCTTCGCCCGGTAGTGCCCCCTATGCCCCATTACTAGTGGGAATCAAATGGATAACCAAAAATATAAAACCCTAAAGGATGCTTGCCACACAAGTACCGAAGATTTAGCTCCTGTAAAGGAGCTGCGTGTCACACTCTCCAGGGGTGACACGTCGACGCTGTTGACGCCATCGACGTCAACGTTGAAGGGGTTGCGTGGAGACCTGCAGCTATCGGACCAGTGTCCGACAGCTGCAGGTCTCCACGCAACCCCGGTACAGCAGCACAGTCTCCATGGTGACTGTGGGGTCGACCGTGGGGTCGTCTTACACCCGGGACACCCCCCTCTCCACCACTTCCCATTTCTGGCGTAAGCGCCGGAACTCGGGTTCAGATGGGGGGGATTCGGATGACTTCCACAGGAGTCCCGTTCGTGGTCAGACGGTCACGAACGCGAATAGAGGACGCGGGCGCCCTCACACGACAGGCCAGTATGTTGACCTGCACAAGGCTAAGGCCGACCTTGCCGCTGCTGAAGAGCGCGCGCTTGAGCGCCAAGCCGAAAAGGAGCTGGCAGAAGAGGCCCGCATCGAGGACAGGAGGGCCTTACACAAGAAGGAAACCATCCTACCGGGGCCATCCAACGTACCAGTCCCCGTAGCGGGCCAATCGTCGGAGCAGCTGACTGGGACCATTGAGTCTGCTGTGGGCATAATCAACACTATAGCCCACAAAAGCAGCAAAATGAACAGCAGACTCGTGCGCGATCTCAAGAATGCCGCGAGCACAATCCTCGACAACGCTCGTGAGCTGAGATCGCGCACAGTCAACGAGGAGGTGGTGATTTTACATGGCGAGCGCATCGCCCTGAAGGCTGAGATGGAGGGCCTGAAACGGGTAGCGGGATCCGTCCCCCCGGCGATGTCGCGCGATGAGATCGGATTCATGATCGACGCGCGCCTCGCCGGGGTTGTAGACCGCCTACCCCCTGAGCCGACCTTGCGCCCTCCACTCGCGGCAGACAGGCGGAACGCCGGGCGTGCAGCTCGTGCTGCCGTCTCCGTCTCCTCGGAACCAACACCGGGTCCCAGTGGGCCTACCGCTGCTCCTGTGGCCTCACTCTCCCGGCCTGTCCCTGCTCCTCGTTCCTCCTCCACTGCTAACTAAGTGGACCTTCCAACTGGAAGGAAGAGTAAGAAGAAGAAAATGAGCGCTGCAAGCAAAGGAGGCCGAAGCTACTCGGCAGGTGCGGCCACCGCCAACTGTTGCTGCTCCTCAGCCACTTGCTGAGGGGTGGAATGTAGTGGCGGCGCGCCTTGAAAAAGAAAAAGGCCGCTGAGACTCCAGCACCCGCACCGGCCAAAAACAAGAAGAAGGGGTCCAAAAAGCCCCGCACTACGCGCACTCCTGCAGTGACTATCACGCTGCAGCAGGGCGTGAAGGAATCGGGGACCACCTACGCGGCCGTGCTGGCCCAGGCTGAAGACAAAATCGACTTGAAGAGCCTGGGCATAGACGGTCTGCATTTCCGCGCCGCCGTCACCGGAGGAGAGATCCTTGAGGTGAGCGGCACGGACAAAGATGCCAAGGCCGACGCCCTAGCCGATACGTTACGGTCGGTGCTGGGTGAAGTGGTTCGGATCGCCAGACCTGAGAAATGCGCAGAGATGCGCATCTCAGGCCTTGGCGACACCGCCACAAAGGAGAGGGTTGCCACCATGGTGGCAGAAGTCGGTGGCTGTGACGTCGCCCGCGTTAAAGTGGGCGACATCAGCTGCCCACCATGCCGGCAGGGCACCTGCTGGCTGAAGTGCCCGGTTGCGACGGCCAAGAAGTTGTTGGATGGCCGTCGCCTGACCATTGGGTGGTCTGTCGTTAGGGCCACCCTCCTCGCGGCTCGAGTCCAGCGGTGCTTCCGCTGTCTGGACTTGGGGCATGTCGAAGTACAGTGCACTTGCGAAGTGGATTGCAGTGCACTGTGCTTCCGTTGCGGGCAGCCGGGCCATAAGGCGGCCGGCTGCCCATCGTCGGAGTTAATGTGCCCTCTCTGCTCAACAGAGGGGTCACCTGCTGCCCATTCACTGGGCAGCAAGAAATGTGATGCGGCCACCCGAAAATGGGGAGGCCGCAAGAATCAGAGAAACAAGACGGGTGGTGGAAAGTCCAGCCCCACCACCCAGTCTGTGGAGACTATGGACACCGCCCAAATTTAAATGGCCAACGTCTCTATACTGCAGGCCAACGTCAACCACTGTGTCGCTGCTCAGGATGTCCTGATACAGTCTATGGCACAGTGGCAGGCGACCGTCGCCGTTGTCAGCGAGCCGTACCTCGTCCGCGATTGGGACAACTGGGCGGGTGACCGCGACGGCTTAGTGGCCATCGTCTCCCGTCGGGGTGGGTCCCCCTTCAGCCGGGAGCTGAGGGGACGTGGTTGTGTTCTAGCCCTGATGGGCGGCTATGCAGTAGTTGGGGTGTACATTTCCCCCAACAGGAGTCTCGCCGATTTTGAGCAGGTGCTCGCCGAAGTCAAGGCCCTGTTGGCGGATGTGCGCCCCACCCTTGCCTTGGTTGTCGGGGATTTCAACGCTCATTCTCAGACTTGGGGTTCCCCGGCGACCGATGTTAGGGGAGAGACGTTGGAGGACTGGGCAGTGTTGCTTGGCTTGGTGCTGCTAAACAGGGGGGCGGTCCACACTTGTGTGCGGCCCCAGGGTAGTTCTATTGTAGACTTGTCGTTTGCCAGTTCTGCCCTGGTGGACCGTATACGGGGGTGGCGAGTGATTGGAGGGGTGGAGACCATATCGGACCATCGATACATATGGTTCGACGTCGTCGCCGCTCCCTCGGCCCCCCCGCGGCGACTGATCGCCCCCCTTTTGGGGAGGGACCACGGTGGCGGCTTAATACGCTGAACCGGGAGCTGGCCAAAGAGGTGGCTATTGTCGAACGCTGGGCCGCTCCTAATGTCGACGGCCTGGACGTGGACGCGAGGGCAGACAATCTTGCCGGTACGATGACTCGCGTCTGCGCGGCGATGCAGAGGGCAGGGCCGGTACCCCCGCGAAGGCGGGTGTACTGGTGGCGGCCTCACCTCGCTGAGATGCGCAAAACTTGTCACGCAGCTCAGCGACGGTACACCCGCAGTCGCGCGAGACGCCAGAGAGACCTTGCCCAGGAGGAGGTGCTGCTAGCCGCGTACCGGGCTGCTCGAGCGTCCTTTAGCTCGGCAATCCGGGCCGCGAAGAACGCGGCCTGGAACGAGGGGCTCGAGAGCTTAAATGGGAATCCATGGGGGCACATCTACAAGGTCGTCAGCAAGAAGCTTGGACCTTGGGTGCCCCCCTCACTACCTCTCTCGAGCCCCAATTTGTTGAAGAAGTGGTCAGCTCCCTCTTCCCTGCGCGGGAAGAGTGACCCCCCCCCCCCGAATGGCACCTAGCCAGGAGTCGTTGGATGACGACGTCATCCCGCCCGTTTCTGGCGCCGAGCTGGGGGTAGCGGTTCTAAAACTTAAGCTGAGGAACCGCGCCCCTGGTCCCGATGGCGTCCCAGGGCGGGTCGTCGGCCTCGTCATGCCGGAGTTTGAAGAGGAGACGCTGTCCCTCATGTCGGAGTGTGTGGCGTCCCCGGAGTCACCGTCGGCCTACCGCCCTATCGTTCTCCTCGACGAGACGTGCAAGCTTTTCGAGCGGGTGCTCGCTGCACGTCTCGTCGGACATTTGGAGGGGGCGGGGCCGAATTTGTCGGATAGCCAGTTCGCCTTTCGTCGCGGGAGGTCCACCCTGGACGCCGTAGCCCGGCTTAGGGGCAGCGTCGAGGATGCTACTGGTCGGTGGGAGGTGGTGTTGGCTGTGTCGCTCGACATAGCCAATGCCTTCAACACCCTCCCCTGGCCTACTATCGCTGAAGCGCTGAGGTACCACAATGTCCCGTGGTACGTCCTTGCGTCGGGCGCGTCCTTGCGGACTACTTTGTCGACCGGGCCATCATCTTTCGGCCCGGTCGGCCGTAGTCGGCAGGGAAATGTCTTGTGGCGTTCCACAGGGGTCGGTGCTGGGCCCGCTCCTGTGGAACATTGGTTTTGATTGGGTCCTGTGCGGTGCTACTCTTCGGGGAGTCGGTGTACTATGTTACGCCGACGACACCCTAGTCACCGCGCGAGGACCCACTTTCCGTGACGCTGCCGTGCTCGCCACTGCGGGCACGGCACAGGTCGTCAGTCGCATCAGGGCGCTCGGCCTCAAGGTGGCCCTCGAAAATTCCGAGGCCCTCTTTTTCCATGGGCCTCGGATGAGACCCCCTCGGGATGCCCAAATTGTGGTGGGTGGCACCTCCATCGCTGCCGGGAGGACCCTTAAATATCTGGGCCTCTTGCTCGACAGCCGGTGGAGGTTCGTCGAGCATTTCTGGCAGCTTTCACAAAGTTGGTGACATTTGCGGTAGGCTGCTCCCCAATAAAGGGGGACCGGGAAGTGCTTGCCGCCGTGTCTACGAGGGTGTGGTACGCTCCAAGGCGCTCTACGGGGCACCTATTTGGGCGGATGCCCTCAGCGCCGCGAACGTTTTCCAGCTGCGACGACCGCAGCGGATCGCGGCGCAGAGGGCTACCGCACCGTGTCTTTCTAAGCGGCGTGCCTGTTGGCACAAAGTCCCCCTTGGGATCTCGAAGCAGGGGTCCTTAAGAGGGTCTACGAGGAGGGCGCCATGGTGCGACAACAAGGAGGTCGCCCGTTGCCGAAGCCGATATCATATTCATAATTTCTACATCGCGCTATTAAGGTTAGCGTTGGATCCACCTACCGCAGTTCTACCGAACTGACGGTACCAGTGTATCGTGTTACAACGACATTTAAACACTGAATTTTTAGATGAATCCTTACCAAATCCTTAAATTAAGAAAGAAATTATAAATAGATCACAAAAACTGATGACATCAGTTTTTGTGATCTATTTCTTTCTTAATATTTTAAGAATAGTTTAAGCAAACTCATTGCTTTGAAATACAAAAAATATATGGAGTTGGTAAGGATTCTTCTAAAAATTCAGTGTTTAAATATCGTTGTAACACGATACACTGGTACCGTAAGCAAAAATTCGATGTCGTCGGTAGTGGTCATCGTAGCTCAGTTGGTCAGAGCACTCCCCCTGTTAGGGAAAGCCCGTGGGTTCGAGTCCCGCCGATGACATCAGTTTTTGTGATCTATTTATAATTTCTTTCTTAATATTTTAAGAATAGTTTAAGCAAACTCATTGCTTTGAAATACAAAAAATACATGGATTTGGTAAGGATTCATCTAAAAATTCAGTTTTTAAATATCGTTGTAACACGATACACTGGTACCGTCAGTTCGGTAGAACTGCGGTAGGTGGATCCAACGCTAACCTTAATAGCGCGATGTAGAAATTATGAATATGATATGAAGCAAAAATTCGATGTCGTCGGTAGTGGTCATCGTAGCTCAGTTGGTCAGAGCACTCCCCCTGTTAGGGAAAGCCCGTGGGTTCGAGTCCCGCCGATGACATCAGTTTTTGTGATCTATTTATAATTTCTTTCTTAATATTTTAAGAATAGTTTAAGCAAACTCATTGCTTTGAAATACAAAAAATATAAAAATAAGATATATTCAAAAAATATATCAAACAGTAATCAAAAATTTAAAGTAAATAAATGACGACTCCATCTTTCTGTATGAGACTTATTCTAGCATTGCGGTGTGAAGTTGCGCGCTTGCTAGGTGTGAAGTTGAAGTGACACTCACTTCAACTTCACACCGAGAAAGAGTAGTTCTTTGCAATTTTTAAGCGAACACTTTGTCATCGTGAAACGTCTTACTACCAGCGCGGTCGCAAAGCAACTGGAAGCGCTCAAGTGTGCAATTCGATAGTGGACCGAGTTCTTCTTCAACTTCAATATACAATCTCGATCTATATTTTGCTATCCGGGATTTGATATTTCCATTAAATGCTGTCAATCATCCACCGAGCCTTTTCCCCAACGCAGTTGGAGTCGGCTTTCCAGTCTAACTGCGATTCCGCTGAACTTCGATATTTTCCATGAAGCGACGGCCATCTGAACTCCACAACCCATGGGCGATATCGAAGTCGATAGATGTTCGTATAACCGGGACGGACGCCTTAACGTGCTCTCCGAGGCACGGAGGGGTCTTAATGTCTTAAGAAAATTTCTTAGGCCGGCCTGACTAGATAAAATAAACAAAATAAAATAAAATAACGTTTATTATCTTTGAAATTTTCAGAAAATTATTTAGATTCGTCAGAAGTTGGTGTGACTCTACCGAGGGTTCCAAAATGCAACGAGACTGAGAAGAGCCCTCAAGAAACTCAGCTCGGCTTTTTTCAAAATATTTCATCTTAAATCTAATACAGAGTTATTTAGAAAGGAGCAATTCGTTACGTTGTTACAACCAGGCCGCCTTGTCATCTAAGAAATCATTAATACTATAATAAGCTTTATGGCACAATTTACTTTTTATTAGTTTTTTAAATTTATTGACAGATAAATTTGCTATTTCGGTTGGCAATGTATTGTACATTCGAATAAAGTTCCCCGCAAAAGAATTACTCACTTTATGAAGCCTAAATTTAGGAACAGCCAGTTTATCCTTATTTCTTAAGTTTAGATTATGATTATCACTATTTTTCACAAATTTACTTTTGTTCTTGTGGGTATACAATAAAATTTCATAAATATACTGTGAATACACTGTAAGGATATTAATATGCTTAAACTTATCTCTTAATGACTCCCGAGACCCCATTCCATAGATAGTCCGGATAGCCCTCTTCTGCAACACAAAGATGCATTCAATATCGGCAGCGTTACCCCACAGTAGTATGCCATATGTCATGATACTGTGGAAGTAGCTGAAGTAGACAAGACGCGGCGTTTTAATGTCTGTAAGTTGTCGGATCTTTTTGACAGCATAGGCTGCTGAACTAAGCCTGGCCGAAATTTTCCCGATATGAGGCCCCCATTGCAATTTGGAGTCTAACGTTATGCCCAGGAAGACAGTGTCATCGACCAATTCTATTATATCATCCCTAACCTTAACACTGGTTTTAACAAGTCTTACATTAGGTAAGGTGAATCTTACACATTTAGTTTTATTTTCATTTAATAATAAATTATTAGCACAAAACCAGTGGACTATCCTAGAGAGGGCAATGTTTACATCGTCAAGTTCGCGCTGTCCACGTTTAACTTTAAATATTAAAGAAGTGTCATCAGCAAACAAAACTACCTCGTGGTCGTCTCTTATGAGGTGAGGGAGATCATTAATATATACTAGAAAAAGAAAAGGTCCCAAAATTGAACCCTGCGGTACCCCCATTGCTACAGGAGAACCAGGTGACTGTTTACCATTGATCACTACTTTCTGGACCCTATCACTTAAGTAAGAATTGACGAAATTCAAGGCCGTCCCCCGGATTCCGTAATGATCAAGTTTCTTAATTAAAGTCTGGTGCTGAACGCAATCGAAGGCCTTAGATAAGTCACAGAATACACCATAAGCATCATATGACTCATCCCAGGCCCTGTATATACACTCTAATAATTTAATTCCGGCATCAGTGGTGGACCGACCACGAGTGAAACCGAATTGTTTTGTATGTAATAGTTTATTAACGTTAAAGTGATTTTGCATTTGATTAAGCATAATTTTTTCAAAAATTTTACTAAATGTAGGTAGTACAGAAATGGGACGGAAATTGGACGGATCTGAAGTACTACCCGATTTAAACAGGGGAATTAATTTACTAGATTTCATTAAATCAGGGAACACACCACTATCAACACAATTATTAAATATTATTACTAGTTCAGGAGCAACCATTTCAATAAAAGAATTTACTAAATACACAGAGATGCCCCAGAGGTCAGCTGTTTTCTTGATATTTAAAGATTTAAAAGTTTTTAAGATAGTGTTTATGTTAACTTTACTGAATTTAAATATAACGTTACAACAAGGAACGTTTGCTTTTAACAAAGATTCTGCAATGGGGGTTGAAGAGCCTAGGGTTTTTGTCAAATCTACAGGAATTCGGGAGAAAAAATTTTCAAATTCGTTAGCGACCTCGAAGTCTGATGTAGTTATTTTACCATTTATATTAAGTTTAAAATGATTATCATTTAATTTTTGTTGACCTCTTTCCGCGTTTATAATTTTCCAAGTAGATTTAACTTTGTCTGCACTATTGAGAATTTTATCACTTATATATTTTGATTTAGCTGCTAAACAATCTGCTTTAAACATTTTTGAATAAGTTTTAACATAATCTAGAAATTCAACTGATCTATTAAGCTGTCTTTCTGAGTATAGTTCATAAAGTTTTTGTCTACTTTTGTGTATACCCTCAGTGGCCCATTCACTGAAAGTAGGACTATCACTAATCATGACCTCCTTAGACTTGAATATGGAGTTGAACTCGTTGTAAAAAGAATCAAAAAATAATTTATACATTACATTTGGATCTAAGCCAGTGTCTAAGAATGGAATTTTATTGCAAAGTCCAACCCTCATACGTTCCAAGCGGTCACCAGTTATTGGTCTACATAATATTTTACGTTTTATAACTTTTTCTTTAGTGATTTTAAAAGATGCTATTTGCCCACAATGGTCTGAATCTAGCTTTTTTATAATACTTTTACTTTCTGGCAACATATCGCTGTAAATATTATCCAGGCAAGTGGCTATTGTATTACAATATCTAGTAGGCTCCAAAAATAAGTTTGTAAGATTGTGTGATTTAAATAAATTTAAAATATTATAACTCATAGGCGTATTAACAAGTAAATCGACATTAAAATCACCACATACTATTAGGTACTTATTAGTTTTACCAAGTTTATATAGAACTTTGTCAATAAGTTCCTCAAATTCGCAAAAGGGTGAGGTTCCAGGTTTATACACGCATACTACTATGAATTGCTCCATTTCCACGCACGACAGTTCGACTTTACACTCTAGAGAAAGAGACACAATATCTTTCCGTTCTTTAAATTTAAGTTGTTTATTTAATAAAATCAAAGATCCCCCCCGTACTGTGGTCACCCTGCAGAATGCACTACCAACCCGGTGATTACTGAAATTGAACATGAGCTCATACGACTTACGCATATGTTCTGTAATACAAAAAATATCAATATTGTCTGAATTCATTAACAGTTCCAACTCTAACTCTTTGCCATGTGTTAAACAACCAATATTTTGATGCCCTATGTTGATATAATTTACATTTTTTGATTTGGTTTGATTTGGAGGGCATTTTTTAACATAATTAATATTTGTAACTAAATTTAATTCAATTAATTGACTATGTCTGCTAAAGGGTAATATTGCCTCTGTTGTCGTAGAACTTAATTTAAATTACTTGGAACAGATTCCAAAGTCTTAACACTAAATCTACATTGCTCAATAAAAGCAGTTTTGTCAGCCAAGTTCTTGGCTGAAGTGTAAAAATAATTGAATAGCAAACTTGCTATTTGTCTCTTATAATGCTTTGGTAGAAAATACCTACCTTTGTTTACATAAACAATATGTTTGTTATTGTTAAAGTTACTGTCAGAAGTTAACAAATTGTATTTATATACAGTTCTCTTAAAAACAGAATTAAAGTCAATTACATGGAATTTATTATTATATTGGCTAGTTAAATTGAGTTGTAAATTTATCTTATATCTAAGAGAATTTTCCACGTCTGGCACACCTTTTATGTATGGTAATGTAAACATTACTACATGTTCAACATTTAAGTTTTGCATTTTGTCAAAGTATAGGGATAGTTCATTTTTGTTAATTTTACCCCTGTTTGAGCAGAAAATAATTATTTTACTGTTTGAGTCAAAATTATATTCTAATATCTTTTGCATAATTTCATTTAAAGATGCACCTGGATAACAGTTATTAATAATTGAATAACAATTTGAATTAAATTGTTGTATCAGAAAAGAACTAAAATCAGTTCCAATATCATCACTAAATAAAACTAGTCTAGTATATCCAGTATGACTATTACTTTTTACACTGTCACACAATTCATACACTAATGAAGTAGAAGGTGAGCAAGTTGTAAGGGAAGCCTGGTTCTCCAATGATTGAGACGGACTTGTGCAATTGATATTGCATGAGTGGTTATTTATGAAGGTATTAAGGCGCTCAGTATTATAATTAGATGTTTTGAGTACCTTATCTATACTTGATGAACACTTATTAAAGTCTTTTAGAGACCATTCATATTTCTTAGTTACATACTCTAATTCAAATTGCAAATTTTTTATTTGTGACTCTAAGCGTTGTGTGTCAGTGTAATATTTTAAATGACTTTGTTTAAGTTCTAACATAGATAATTTAGCTTGTTCTCTTAATTTTAAACTAGAGTTAACATTTTTACACTTTTTGATTAAGATTCTATGATATTTTAATTGTTTCTTTGATTTTAAAATGAATTTCTTTATTTTTAGGTATTTTTTTAGTTTATTCCTGCTGCAAAAATAAACTGGCTTGTCCAGTTGGTATGAACTGTCATTGGTAAGATCTATAGTAGACAAGTCCAGGTTTGGAACTGTTGCAGAAGGAACAAACTGCGGAGTACCACTCATTAGCTCGTTATAAAGGTTATCCGTTTGTTGGACTACGACTTGCTTGGCAGCTGACTCCAAGTGTAAGATGTGCCCCTGGGCATCCCGTAGCTCCTGTTCCAGCAAGGTAGTCCTCCTCAAGGTCCCTTCATACTCGTCACTGCACTCTTGAAACCTATCTACTATTGATTGAAGGTGGTTCCGCTGCATTACAATTTCATCATAACTAATATGAAGCCTAGCTAGTTCAGATTTTAGTTTTTTACTATCGTCTAAAGCACCTATCAACAAGTTTTCATTTTCTTCTCTTTCTTTTTCTAATTGTAAACAGAGCTCTGTTTTAGATTTAAGTTCCTGCAACACCAGCTGAAGTTTGGGCTCCTCCTGCTGGCGGGATAAGGCTCTACGGCTACGGGTATTCATATTCTCGACAAATAAGTGCAATTAAACGCAATTTAGAAAATACAAGTAGGTAGTTCGAGGTTATGTTAGGTACCGGTAAATTAAAATCAAAACTTTTCTGTACTTACGAAAATAGATCGCCTGTTTTCAATGTTGAGTATATGAATAAACACGTATAATAAAATAATTTTACCTATTATAGGAGAAACATTATGTATTTACGTGAAATAACATTGAACAATACGGTCAGCTGATTCGTCACTTTTTAGCTTATTTTTACACTAATATACACAAAATTCTTTGAAATGATTATTTTTGCACTACTATTGTGATGATATTGGAGTTATCTGATGTAATTTGTATTTATTTCACTAATAAATTTATAGGAGCTAAAATTTTACGACTGTTCAATAGTGTTGCCAGACGCAGAAAAAAACTAGATGTCGCTTAACCTTTGCAATGTGTTCACATTGTCGATTACCACTACACCACGAGCCACACATCAAATTCTGTCAATGTAAAATTGAATTGTATGAATTATTAACCCCGGAAAGCAAATATGAATCGAGATTGTAACATCTATTTCTGGCTGTTACGACGAACTTCGTATCGCCCCTAAATAAAATTAAACCTTTTTAACCTTACGGTAGTTTTACGAATATTTCAAGTGTTCAAGCTGTTGTCGAATTTTAGCGAGACTAACGAACAGCAATTATTTTTTTTCAGTTCACAGTTCAACTTTATAATATTCTCTATCTTGCTTAAATATCTTGAGCGCAGAATACTGGCAATCTAAAGCTACCTACCTAACTAAACCAAACACGGGCAGAGCTATAAGAATACGCTAGTAAATAAATATAACGTCTTAACGAGATATCTTCGGTAAATGTTTACCAAATCGTTAGCGAGGAACAAAACTGACATCGCTAACTTTACTCCAACTATTTTTCTTCGAAGGTTTTGTTGAAAACTTCGACAATTTATGTTGGGGAAACTGCTTCAGGTGCTATTAATTAGAGAAAGTTATATATATTGCCATGATTAGCCTGTTGATTGAATGGGCATCATTAACGTGGATTTTTAGGGTTCCGTACCTAAAGGGTGAAACGGGAACCCTATTACTGAGACTTCGCTGTCCGTCAGTCTGTCTTGGGCTATGTCTCATGAACGATTAGTAGTTAGAAAGTTAGAAAGTTGAAATTTTCACAGATGATGTATTTCTGTTGCCTCTATAACAACAAATACATTATAAAAAACAGAATTATAATAAATATTTAAAGGGGCTCCCATACATTAAACGTGATTTTTTGCAGTATTAGTGCGGAACGATAAGGTATGTGTGTTTATTTCCGTGGGAATTGAGTCACAAACGTCCAATAGGTATTGATAAAATGGAAACAATAGGTGTTAAGTAATAATATATATATAAAATAAGTTTTTTAAAAAGTTTTTTCTTAAAACATTTTACTTACCATTGTTTTATTAAGTAATAGTTACGACTGTATATTTTATTATAAACTTAAAACTATCGGGTCTTTTGCGCGATTATTGAGATATATACCTCTTTATTACCCGACGTTTCGACCCTGTTAGAAGAGCCGTGGTCACGGGTGGACTGGCTTCAGCTCATAGTTTATAATGTGTACTAAACGCGAAAGTTTAAAAAAGTATGTATATTTTATTATATCACAAATCTTAAAAACTTAGAATAAACTTCTTATAAATGGTATGAGCGAAAATCGTAAAAGTTTAAAAATTAACAAATCTATAATCTAGATTTGCAAGTGTTACATTGTTGTTGTTCCCAAACAAAAGCTGTTTTAAACACTCTTTTTAGGGTTCCGTAGTTCAAAACTCCGTCTGTCCATCCTCCGTTTATCTCTCAAACAGTTAGTGAAAGAAAGATGTAACTTTGCATGGACATGTGTATTTAACACACCGACAAAGTACTAATATAAAATTATTATCAATCAAAGAATCAAGAATCAAAGAATCAATTTCGTTTATTCAGTTTAGGCAAATAAAGAGCACATATGAATGTCAAAATTTTACAATTTTATGTCAAGCAATATTATAAAAATACTAAATTAAGGACATAAATAACCATTTGAAAATGATTCTTGGTTCGGTAAGTTGGTTCTCCTGAGAAGATACCAGCAAGAAACTCAGGTAGATTTTCTTTATTAATATTCTTTTGGTTACATTGTGTTACAATTTATATTGTATTGTACGAGTGGTTAACAACAGACGATTAGGGTGACCGTGCATTTTTATCATTAAGATCTTCGTCTACATTATAGTAGCCTTTCTTTATCAAACATTTTTTCACTACTATTTTAAACTTATTGAGACAGGGATTCCTAGGGATAGAATATTATATCCCTTTCACTGATGTCGCCAGCATCCGCAAAGATCGCCCCTGGTTCGGGCGTGAATGTGCCGAGGCTATCCAGAAAAAACAGTCGGCATATCGCGCCTGGGTCAGGGCTCGGGCGGCACGTGACCCGAACGTGAACCGCCTCAAAGCAGCGTACAATCGGGCCACTAGGTTCAGCAAGAGGGCCTTCAAGAGAGCGGATGCCCAGCGCGTCGCGCGGCTTGGTCAGGAGCTCACATCCCATCCCACGGGCAGCCGTGGATACTGGCAACTGGCCAAAGCCGTACAGTCAAATTTTTGTCAACCCTCGCTGCCACCACTGCGCTTTCCTGATGGATCACTGGCTCACAAAGCCCAAGAGAAGGCGGACATGCTCGCAGACCTCTTTGCGGCTAATTCCCGGGTCGATGACCGTGGCCTGCAGCCCCCCCGCCATCGCCAACTGTGGCCACACTATGCCTGATATTGTTATCAGGCAATGTGATGTACGGGCAGTGCTGCGGTCACTCGACACGCGGAAAGCCAGTGGCCCTGACGGTATTCCGGCGGTGGTGCTACGAAAATGTGCTGCTGAGTTGTCTCCAGTATTAACGCGTCTGTACCGCCTGTCATACTCTACAGGCCTCGTGCCGGAGGCCTGGAAGGAGGCGAACGTACAACCGATCCCCAAGAAAGGGGATCGATCCGATCCAGGCAACTATCGACCCATAGCTGTCACCTCAGTCATTTGCAAGGTGCTCGAGCTTCTTATTAATAAGCAGCTCATGCGATACCTGGAGGATCACTCGCTAATCAATGATCGGCAATATGGCTTCAGGCCAAAACGATCAACGGGTGACCTCCTGGCATTCGTCACGCATGTATGGGGTGAGGCTATGGAAAAGTTTGGCGAGTCCTTGGCTATTAGCCTGGACATCGCCAAAGCTTTCGATAGGGTCTGGCATGCTTCGCTCCTTTCCAAGCTTCCGGCATATGGTCTACCTCCTCAACTGTGCAGCTGGATTGCCAGTTTTTTAAACGAGCGCCGAGTGCGGGTCCTCTGCGATGGCCAGGCTTCTCGCTTTTTGCAAGTGAATGCCGGGGTACCGCAGGGGTCCGTACTGTCACCAACTCTCTTTCTTCTGCATATCAATGATATGCTTTCCCTCGGGAACATTCATTGCTATGCAGATGACAGTACATTGCACGGGAGTTACTCGGTTCGTCCGACGGCGGGGCGATCTGTGATAGAGGAGGAGAGACGACATCTCGTGGGTGATCTCGACCGAAGCCTCGACAGTATCTCCCAATGGGGTGCCGAGAACTTGGTCGAGTTCAATGCCCACAAAACACAGGCGTGTGCATTTACAGCGAAAAAAATCCCCTTTCCTTCCCCTACCCACTCTTCAGAATGCAATATTACCAATGAAGGACAATCTAGACATCCTTGGCATAGACGTTCGTCGAGAGCTCAATAACACAAAATACATTGAGAGATGTATTGGGCTAGCTTCGCGGAAACTAGGAATACTGAACAAGGTAAAGCGATTCTTTACACCGCACCAGAGGTGTCTGCTGTACAAAACGCAGATTAGACCCTGCGTTGAATACTGCTCTCACCTCTGGGACGGCTCCGCGAAGTATTTGCTGGACGCACTCGACGCTATGCAGCGACGCGCTGTTCGCATTATAGACTGTCCGGAGGTAACGGGAAGCCTTGAGCCGCTAGCCCAGCGCCGAACAATTGCTTCCTTGGCCGCGTTCTACCGTATTTACCACGGTGAGTGTTCTGAAGAGCTCTTCAACCTGATCCCACCCTCTCCCTTCCGATCCCGAACAACGCGTGCCGGGCAGAGATGTCACCCTCATACCGTGGAAACCGTCTTCGCGAGAACCGAGCGTTTTAAACGATCGTTTCTCTGCCGAACGATGGTGGCTTGGAACGCCCTGCCTGCGCACGTGTTTCCTCCTACATATAACCCTGGGCTCTTTAAGCGAAGCGTGAAGAGGCACATTACAGGGTCGTCAAGTTGAGGGCCACTCTCTATAGTATTCCTGTGTACTGTGAGAGTCGCCCTCAATTGCCAGACGTCGCCTCAGCTTACCATCAGGCGAGTGGCGTCAATTTGTCGACCTAAATATAAAAAAAAAAAAAAAAAAAAAAAAAACAATGACAAAAGTATTTTTTTTGGGGGTAGGTCCTACCCCTATATGTAAAGTAGGAATGCTTTTTTTGCGTCTACCCCATAGTGTGGTAGATCATTAGATAGCTATTTTAAAAACATAAACATATATAACAACATAATACACAAAAAACGTGAAATATTTTGAATAGTTATAAAAATGTATCGAATGCCTTAACTTAATGGCTGAACACTGCTTACCATTTCTTCTACTGCTAAGATATTATTTACCAGTGATCCACAATGTGAATAATAAAGAAATAATTATATGAACGATTTTTTTATTTATGTATATGTTTGGATATCAACTTTAAAGCACGTTTGTTCGTTAAAGCAGAGCGTCCCCCTTTCTCCTAAAAGCCTAATGGCTGGCTCGAAAAATCTGGGAAAAATCATGATGGTAGTCCATGGAATGAACTTTAGAAATCTATAACGGACAATATAGCTTTGTTAGTTCAGGAGTTATAGAGTCTATTATAAGTGACTACGGAACCCTGTTCGATGCGGGGCCCGAATATCACTTGACTGTTTTTTTACCAAATACGTAATCACTCCCCTGGCATAGTCACGGACGCACTCATTCCAGTTTATAGTAGTTGGATCACAGGGGAATAGTTCCTTGTCCAGGGTCGATAGAGAAGCATACAGCTCCCGTGTGCGATCGTCTTTTATTATCCAAGAACGGTTTGTAAAGAATGCGACAGACTTTTGTATTTGTATTAATTTTGATTGTAGTTTGATATACCTGAAAATTAAAAAAAAAGGAAAGTTATTTCATGAGAAAAACACTTCGGTGGCGTGATCGGTAGTGTATGTGTGTGTAATCAAATATTTGTGTGATCCACAAATGTTTGTTTCGGAGTTTGGGTGTTTGCTATGTATATTATGTATTTATTTAGAAATACATGGGGCTCAATAAAAGTTTGGCACTTCTAGCTAATCGGAACTACTTGAATTTCGAATGTTATATTTTTTTAAACGTTGCAACCTTCTTAGTAATAAAAAAAAAACAATTGGCGGGAAATCATCTGTCAATTGTTTTTTATCACACATCAAAGTTCGACGTATGCAACGAAAATGGAATTAATTCGAAAAGATATTAGAGCGATGATTTTTTATGATTTTAAAATTTCTCTCTCTCCGCAAGACTGTGCAGCTCGTCTTCAAAATGCTTTTGGGAGAGAAGCACTTTGTTTGAGCACCGTGCCGTGACGCGATGGTTTGTTGAATTTGAGAGAGGTCGAGTTTCTTTACATGACGATTTTCGTGAAGGGCCTCCTTTAACTGCCGTCAACGAAAATAATGTGGCTACTGTTAAGCGGTTAATTGAAAAAAACCCGCGGATTACCTATGAGACAATTCGAGGACTATTGAGGATTGGTATGAGTCAAATCTAGAAAATTTTACACGGAGAATTGAAAGTTTGCGAACTTTGTTGTCGTTGGATCCCTCATGAACTGACAGCGGAGCAGAAGCGGGCTCGCGTGGAATGGTGCTCACAGATGCTACTGAAGTACGCCCACGGACTTTCTAATGCTGTTTATGACATTGTCACAGGAGACGAGGCGTGAATTTATTGTTTTGAACCCGAAAAAAACAGCAATCTTGTGAATGGGTGTTTGAACAAGCCAACAAAAGTGAGGCAGGCGAGAAACGTTGGTAAAAAAATGATCGCGTTTTTTTTCTCAGCTACGGGTCCCATCTGTACAATTCCACTTGAAGATCAAAAGAGTGTTAATGCCGAGTGGTATTCTACCATTTGTTTACCCAGGGTATTAGAAAAAGTTCGCGAAAGACGACCCAAAAGCCGCGTTCTCCTACATCATGACAACGCTTCTTCACACACGGCCAACAAAACAAAGTTATTTTTAGCTTCCGAAAAAGTACAACCCTGTGATTTCTGTATTTTCCCCAAAATTAAAGATTTGATGAGAGGTTTCACTTTTACCAACTCCGAAGAGGCAGTGATAGCGTTCAATCAGCACGTAGAAAATATGCCTTCAGATCTGTGGTCCTCCTGTTTTAAAAACTGGTTCGTTTTATGAAAAAAAATTTAAAATGTAAAGGAGAGTATTTTGAAAAGCAATAATATTTTGGTTTTAACATGTTGTTTTTTTAAGATACGCAAAACTTATAGTGTGACATACGTATACAGGGTTATTTTAAAAGTATCTCAGACCGTTAATGTACCGCTTCTGAAGGTCATATGTAGCAAGTTTTATTTTACGGGTTTGCAAAATTTTGAATTATTTTATTTCAAACAAAATTAATAAATCGACATTGCCTCGTCTATACACGATATTACTGAGAGGCGCAGTGCATTAATATCATACAGTGCTTCTATCCTGACAGCTTGAATTAACGTTTATAACATAGAGTTAAGAATTGGGTTCAATCCAAAACATGAAATGGGTTTTTGGTACGTTTCATAAAAAGTGTGATACATATAGGTGTTTAGTAGTATGTCAGGATTTCTTCCTAGGAAAGTCTTACTTACTTTTAAAATAGTATTGTATTATCAGTTGTTTAGATCCCATAGAACAAGCTTATAGCTTAGTTTGGGCTAGATGACGTTGTGTGAGAATGTTAGAAATTATTATTTATATATCTTATTAATCACGCCTATATCCCCTAAGGGATAGACAGTGGTGCAATGCATGCACTTCGCCAGTAATTTTGTTGATCCCACGTGAAAAGGTGCAAGCCTATTACAAGTCACTATAGAAAATCCGCAACCACTCTGTACTTTAAACCAAGGTTCCAAAAGCAAGGACAAATTTAACATATCACTAAACTACAGTTCCCACTGCCTTTTAAATCGATATCTCCGAGCTTCCACCGGCTTTCCAGGATAACTGCGTTTCGGCTGAACTTCGATATTTTCCGTGAAACGACTGCCCTCTGACCTCCGCAACCCATGGGCGATATCGAAGTTCTGTAGGTAGACCGGTCGGATTATTGATTTAGGGCTCCAATTACCTTATAATAATAATTAAATGATATTTCAAATTGGTTTTCTACAAACAACCTATTGTTGCAGAAAAGACCAAATGCGTTAAATTTACAATGCCCAATGTCAGACAAGCAAACGTCCATGTCGTGCTGGGTAGCCAAAGGTTAGAATTTGTAAATAACACTACCTTTTTAGGAATAACAATAGATTCTAAATTACACTGGGGTGGCCATATCACCATTTTAGCTAATAAGCTTAGCTCTGCTGCATATGCTGTGAGACGGA
This sequence comes from Nudaria mundana, assembly GCA_963556515.1. Taxonomy (NCBI): domain Eukaryota; kingdom Metazoa; phylum Arthropoda; class Insecta; order Lepidoptera; family Erebidae; genus Nudaria; species Nudaria mundana. The sequence goes on from OY748293.1 coordinate 2,601,852, forward strand.
TTAGACAGTTGACAGATGTAGCTACTGCTAGGCTAGTTTACTTTGGTTACTTCCATAGCTGGATGTCCTATGGAATACTACTTTGGGGAAATGCAGCAGATATAGAAACAATTTTTATATTACAAAAGAGGGCAGTCCGTGCCATTTATTGTTTAGGTAAGAGAGATTCTCTTAGGGAGCTATTTAAAGATATTAATGTTTTAACTGTAGCTTCCCAATATATATTTGATAACATACTGTAAATCAGGAAAAATATATCTTGCTATACTAAAGTAAGTGACGTTACAGACAGAAATCTACGTAATAAAAATAAACTACTCCCTCCGTGTTATCGACTTAGCAAGGTTAGTCATTTTTTTCAAGGGGGAAGGTATACGCTTTTATAATAAATTGCCTGAATCTGTCCTTTGTATGCCCGACAGTAAATTTAAAACCTTTATAAAGACCACTTTATGTCAAAAAGCATATTATAAGACAGTAGATTACCTTAATGATAAAAGTGTCTGGCTTGAGCATGGTGCAGGCGCCTCTTAAAATGCGGTAATTGTAGCATATTTTATACTTAGGTGACAAATATTTTTTTTTATTGTTACATTATACACGCTTTTTGATTCTGACACGAGACCAATGTACATTCGTCCACATTTAGTCTTAAGAATATGTGTAAATGAGTAAATTATAGAAACAGAGTGACCGAGAGTTTTATTGCCAGGTTCTTTCTATCGGTTCTACTTATTGCTTTGCGAATCTGGCATTACATGTAAATATAGAAGCAATGACATTTTTTTTATTTTAAGTACTTACTGACGTTTGTAAGAGCCATTTAGTGACCTATACAAATAAATAAATCAATTCATTTCATTTCATTACCCCTGACGACTGCCATAGATGTTCGTTTGACAGCCGGGACCGACTTAACGTGCACATTTAAATCGATATCTATTACAATTAATTTATGCTAACATTGTCAAATACCATTTTCTACATGTTTCCTTATTTAAGATCAATTGGACTAATAAATTTAAGTGAGATACCCTTATCACCTAGGAAGTTAGATGATAATATTCAAAATGTATAGCTAAGAACCATCTCAAACAAAAATTCTACATCTAAATTTAGGTCCATCCGTTCAGCAGCTATAATGCCACAGCAGCCTCAACAGCAACAGATGCACAGATTCAACTTATAACATTGTTTTCCGTCGTAAAAACTTATTTCAAATGAGCAAAAGTATTAGAATTTATGATGTAAACTAGCTATAATAATAATATAATATCATATCTCGTTTGGCGCCGTGAGTGAGTTGACGCGTACAGTGCATCGTGGTTTAAACTTAAAATTAGTTGTATACGATAGTGAACCTAAAGTGAATCTAAATCGGTATAATTCGTTACTATAATAGTGTGCATAGTGCAAGTTGTTGGTTCCCCGCCGCTCCTCGTATTACTACGTCGCTATTGTAAGGATGAGTGTACAACGTTCACCGACTAACCAAGGTAGTGGATTGCTGTCGGATCTGAGTGCGTCGCGCAGCGAGGAGGATTTCGTCACACATCGTAGGCGCACTAAACAAAGTGTTGATGTCGATCTCGTTCACGAAATGTCCGATTTGCGAAGTGAGATGAAAAATTACTTCGAAAGTTTTAGCATTAAATTAAATGAGATATGCAGCAGCTGGGGTCGTGAATTGACTGAACTTAAGCATGAAGTAAAGAAATTACAGGAGTCTATTGGGTTTGTTAGTGATCGACATGATGATCTCGAGAAGACCTCGCGCGATGTGGTGTCAAGAGTTGCGGTGGTTGAAAAACGTCTCGATTGTCCTCAGACGGGCTTGCATCGTATTCAGGCTTTGGAGGCTAAGTTAGAAAACATGGAACAAAGAAGCCGAAACTGTAATATTGAGATCAGTAATCTCCCTGAAAAGCGTGGCGAGAACTTAATATCTGTGGTAGAAAACATCTCCAGAATTATAAAGCAGCCGCTGTCTCCTCACGATATCGTAGCAGTCCATAGGGTCCCTCAGCTGAACCCTAATACAACACGACCTAAAAATATTATAGTGAAATTCCGCAGCCAGATCGTGCGTGACAATATGATTTCCTCGGTCCGAGCCAGAAAAGGGTTCACTTCTGATGATTTGAACTTGCCTGGTACTTCGGTCAAGATTTACATAAACGAGCACCTGACGTCGCAAATGAAGAACCTGTTTCGACAGACCCGAGAAACAGCTAAAGTGTGCGGTTACCGCTTTGTCTGGATTAAACATGGAACCATATTGGTTCGAGCTGATGTTTCCGAAAGTTGTTTCGCTATACGTGCGGAACATGACCTGGCTAAAATTAAGGCCAAAACAGCGGTACAATGACAAAATAATATTTCTATGGTACTATGCTTTAGTCATTCGATATTGCAAATCGACCAGCTGCGACTGTGTACACTCTGCCTTACATTTGTTTACCTAACACCGATGTACGAGTTCGAGCGCCGGACTGCCGTACTACCCTACTTTGATCTGTTACAATATGTTAAGTTTTATAAAATGTACCTATTTGAAGAATTTATAACTCTGTTAAGTTTGTATGTATTAGGGGATTTACGATTACTTTTTTGTTGTACTTATAATATAAGTAATAGACTTACTATGCTGCGTATCGCATTTTTATGTGCTAAGTTGTTTGTATACTTGGGTAATGCGTCGGTTGGTTTTTTAAAGGGAATACTGACGATATATAGTGTAGCTGTTATGGTTTTAACGTTCAACATAGTGTGCTGTTACCAAGCAGTCACTCCACATGTAACTTGTTGGGGAATGCCGTACGATTCTTTGTTTAATAATTTTGTTTTGTTAGAATGCAAAAATGTTTACACTTGTTTTATAAAATACAATTCGCATATTTACTTTTCGTGTTGCATAATTAGAAAGTATTTGCGAAGTTACACTCTTAATAGGACTTTCAATAGTGTATCAAATAAATGCATGTTATATAGAATATGTACCCGTTTACCCGCTACTGGATTACATCATGTGTTTACGTACCTACCGGGTGTACCGTACAATTTTGATACATTAGATCAGGTGTTTTGTTTTGTTGGTATCTTAAATTATTTTATATGTGTTGAGTTTGGAGCTATGACAACAATTATAATTACATGTTTCTGTACCATAACGCGGGACATATGGGCGTCTAACAATCGAACATTCTCATATTATATAATGCATCGTAGTCAGTTGTATTGTAACTTATGTATATCGCACTACTGTAACAACTATTTGGTGGAGTGGAGTGTGCAAATACGCTTTATACTTATATTTTTCACCACATGTTTATTGATATTTAAACTCGACATATATTTGGCAGACTCGTATATCTGCTGGACTTCAAGCTTACTGGGTGTACCTGGTATAGGTAGTACTCTTCTATACAAAACTGTTGAATTAATTAATTATTTAAATTCGCGGATAACAGTAATTTAACATTTTACTATCAAAATTGTCGTGGACTCCGGACTAAATTGCATACTCTGTTCATAAATATTTTATCGTTTTCTTACGACGTAATTGTACTGACTGAAACCTGGTTTACATCAGATATTTTAGACAGCGAGGCCATCGATGACAGATATGTCATCTTTAGATGTGACCGTGACCGTGATGCTACCCAGAAGGATGATGGGGGTGGGGTTCTTATTGCAGTCTCGCGTGCGTTGCGTCCCAGTAGTGTTAGTTTTTGTCACGACGCTTTTGCGGACATCGAGCACATTGTAGTGCAACTGCCCTCATCATAGCGTGGCAAGCGACATATTATAAGTGCCACCAAATAGGAGGGACGAAGTTTACATCGCGCATTTTGACAAGCTGTTGGATCTCATCAACGATAATAGCACGGAAACCTTCTTCAAAGTGGGAGATTATAACCTACCTCAGATTGACTGGTTTAACCCGAGAAGCAGTGGTACAGTAACTGATCATTTATTTAATTTTATAGCTGTCTGTAATGGTCGCCAATTCAATATGTTTAAAAATAGTATGGGCCGCATTTTAGATCTTTTCATATCCAACATCGATTGCCTAACTAAGGAGTGTGCGGCGATAATACCCCCAGATAAACTACACCCCACATTCCTTGTTCTTACAATGATAGACATCAATATTAAACCTTTAGCGCGCCAAATGAAGAATAAGTTTAATTTCCTCAAAGCGGACTATGCTGCAATTAACACTAGACTCTCCGACCTGGACTGGTACCAGTCACTTAGTAGTCTTCCATCTGAACACTGTGTGGGCACTTTCTACGATATTCTTTATGATATAATTAAATCGCATGTTCCACTTATTCAAGCTAAAGTTTCACGATTCCCTGTCTGGTTTACATCAGCGTTAATTCGCAATGTCTCCTAGCCGGGACATGGGACATGGAAGCGAGAGCCCTTGCGTCATTGTTCCAATGGCGCAAGGAGGCGCTGGAGCGGGACCACAGGCCTACGTCTCGAGAAATCGAGGACCGGCGGTCCCAACTCCACCAGGATCTCATGGAGTCATGGAGGGTGCGACTTGAGCAACCCAGATGGGGTAGCACCATCATCGCGGCGGTGAGACCGATCATGGACGATTGGCTGCAGAGGCAGCATGGTGACCTCACGTATCGTGCGACGCAGATCGTTACCGGGCATGGATGCTTCGGTAGCTATCTGTTTCGCATCCATCGTGAGGTCACACCCCGGTGTCAACATTGCGAGGTTTCCGGCGACGACACCGCACTCCACACGTTGGTGGAGTGCTCAGCGTGGGCGAGTCAGCGCCGGGACCTCGTAGTGGGTCTGGGCGTGGATATCCTCTCGCTGGAAACCATGCTCAAAGCCATGGTCTCCAGCGCGAGTAGGTGGAACGCGGCCGTGTCCTTCTGCGAGCAATTCATGCTCGCGAAGGAGGCGGCCGAGAGGGAGAGGGAGCGTACCCTTCCCGCCGAGTTCCGTAGTCAGCGGCGAGGGCGCCGCAGACTCTTCTACGCCCAAGACCATCGACCTCCATGATCGGAGCCTGAGGACGGCGGGATCGCCACCCACCGTCCTTACAGAAGCAGGACGCGGGATAAAACCCTACCCCAACGACGCGGATTCTCATCCCGACCTAACCCCCGCAGAGACCACAGAGGTGGTCAAAGTCCGCCGGGCGCCACTGGAAATACGTTCGGCTTGTAACCAGAGACGCCCGGCAACGGACGTTAGAGCGGCCGCGGCCCAAGGACGCGGAATTAAAAAAAAAAAAAAAGCGTTAATTCGCATTTTTAAACAAAAAGAACGAGCTTGGGTGAAATGGAAGAAACACGGCAATGCCAGTGATTACGAGGAATTTTCTGTTCATCGTCGTAGATTCAAAACTGCTTCAGATAAACAATTTAAATTATATATTAACTCAGTCGAGGACAGCATTTCTTGCAATGTGAAGCACTTTTGGACTTACATATCGAAGCGTAAGGGAAAGGCGGACATTCCTGCAAACATGTATCTCGCTACAACACATTCCAACGAGCCCATAGAAATATGCAATATGTTTTCAATTTTTTTTAATTCAGTCTATGAACCCTCTTCGCTTATTCCGCCTAATTATTAAATAATGGCAGCCTCCTAATTCTTACGCTCCTGACTCTTCATGTATTTCTGACTTACATATTACCGAGGATAACATAAATAAATAAATAAATAAATATGTTAGGACAATTCACATAACGCCATCTAGTCTCAAACTAAGCAAAGCTTGTGATATGAGTACTAGATAAACTGATATAAATACTTATATACATTTTTGTTGTAAATACATTCATATTATACATAGGAAACACCCAGACTTCGGTACAAACGTATGTGTCATCACACAAAGTTTGTCCCGACCGGGAATCGAACCCGAGACTCCGGCGTCGAAAGCGGATGCCGTACCGACCACGCCACAGAGTCAGTCAACATAGAATCAGCACTCTGCAAATTGGACCTAAACAAAGGTCCTGGTCCAGATGCTATACCTCCTATTTTCTTGAAAAATACTGCTAAATATATATGCCTACCCCTCCACATCATCTTCAACAAATGCTTAAAGGAAGGAGTATTTCCGGATGTCTGGAAACAAGCATTTATTATTCCTGTATTCAAAAGTGGCGATAAGAGTAATATTGAGAATTACCGTCCCATTTCCATACTGTCTACCCTAAGCTGTTTGAGAGATTAGTGCACAGTTGTCTATATCCTTATTTTCATCATATTATTGCTCCTGAACAACATGATAGACATAGATCTACGACCTCTAACATGATGTTGTTCTGCAACTTCTTATTTGAGAAGATGGACGATAGAGTGCAGGTCGATGCTGTGTACACTGACTTTCGGAAGGCTTTCGATAAGGTGGACCACAAAATACTTTTGGACAAAATCGCTTTTAACGGTATCCGAGGCAATCTTCTTCGTTGGTTCATGGCATACATCTCTAACAGAACTCAGCAAGTAGTCATTAATGGATTTGAATCTAACTATGTCACGGTGTACTCAGGAGTTCCACAGGGATCTATACTCGGTCCGTTGCTATTTATTATATTTATTAATGATATAAGACACTGCTTTGTTCACTCAAAATTCCTCATGTATGCTGATGATATTAAAATTTATTTGCCATGTAGAAAGACACAAGATTGCATATTGTTGCAAGAGGACTTGGACCGGCTTTCCAATTACTGTTCTGAAAATAGAATTCAGCTCAACCTATCTAAATGCAGTGCTATTTCTTTTAACAAAAACAGAAATATAATAAATTTTAATTAATTTCTTCTTGGCACTGTACTGGGGAAGGTGGATTCAATGCGTGATCTTGGCATCTTATTAGATTGTAAGCTTCACCTAGATTTGCATATCGACTGTATAATTGGTAAGGCATACAGAATGTACGGTTTTGTGATGAGATCAACGCTTGACTTCAAGAGACCCTCCACTTTCATGTTGCTATACAACACCCTTATTCGCTCTCAACTTGAGTATGCAGTGCAGGTCTGGAGTCCCTTTTACGACAAGTGCACTATCAGACTGGAAATGGTCCAAAAGAAGTTTTTGCGAGCCATGAGTTATAGATGTCGTCAACCAAGGTTATCATACACAAAACTCCTGCAAAGGTATAACCTGTTAAGTTTGGAGTCTAGGCGTGTACATTTGATGGCTGCGACGTTGCACGGCCTTTGTAATAATAGGTTTGACTGTCCGGATTTAACCAACCTTTCTTATATATTGGATAGAAACAGGCGTTACTTGGCGAAAATCCATGACAAAACAATGGTAAGTAAAAATTTTTTTAAGAAAAAACTTTTTAGCACTAATTAATAGCATTAATTTTTCGCAGAATCAAAAGGACAACAAAACGTCGACAATTGTTTCGCCTCTAAACGAGGCATTATCAAGACTGTCTCAGAGAGAGCAGAACGGCTATTAATTAGTGCTAAAAAGTTTTTTCTTAAAAAAATTTTTACTTACCATTGTTTTAACCTTTCTTATATTGTACCTAGAACGGTTTATCGCGGGGTGCGTACCGGTCGACTGTTTCATACCGTAAGGTGTAAAACAAACGCTGGCCTGCGCGCGCCTGTGCGACGAATTTTGGAAGCGTATAACACACATTTCATTGAAATCGACATTTTCTCCGTTTCCCTGTTTAGCTTTAAAAGACTAACACGCGATATTTTGACAAATAATTAGATTCACAAAATTACACTTATAAGATACATCACATTTATACTTTTGTTCTTGTTTCTTGCACTTACCTATGTATAATTCTCACTCACAATTGTTTTTTTTTCTGCCACATCCGTGGACATTCGTGTGGGTTATACGTTTACCCAAGTGTTTAACATTGTACTAAGATATATTAAGCCATAACGTGTAACTGTTAAATGTCCCAATAAAGAAAAAATAAAAAATAAAAATAATAATAACTTGTATTCGGATATCCTAAAAGTTATGTCAAACCCTATGGTCTATGGTAAAGAAGTCTTTAGGTCTTACATAGGACGTCTGCCAGTTAATAGTCTGAAGGCATCGGCGATGCAAGCAGGTGCCACTTGAAGCATCAGTGTTATTATTTGTAATAACCAACTGTTCTCCGTCCAGAAATAATACTTGGGAAACATCAAATAATCTGTCAAACAAAATAAAACTTGTATGAAATCATACGAGTACCTGCATAATGATAAATACGATGTATTATTATTAAATCATGATCATTGTTTTCATAATTTCAGCCAATTGACGACCACTGCTAAAACTTACCGCATCCAGTGGCTTCCCGAGACCCTTTCTCTTCATTGTTGTTTGTTTGGGGTGTTTGGACCGAATCCACCGCGCATTATTTATAATTATAATCACGTAAATTTCCTCAAAGTATATTGGACCAGGTGTGGACTGATGCCATTATCGGGATCGGCAAGGATAATGATTTTTAAGTATATTAACATTATGGCAATGAAGTAGAATCAAATACAAATCTTATACACCTATATTTCGCCAGTTACTTTGTTTGTCCCACGCAATGGTAATAAGATGCGAGCTTATTCCTGTTTCCAAGCACTTTGAGTAATTTGCCAGAGCCTCATTCGTGTGTCAGCTGCAGGTAGGTACCTACACCATGTGCAGTTGAGGATGATTGTGCTCTAAAGATTTTGATGTTGAAGCACCTTTGAAAGAATTTATTTTATTCATAGAACTTATTCAACTCACGTGTGTCTTTGGAAGCCTCCTCTACAAATAATTTTGAACCATTTCCGTAAGACAAAGGATTGGATGCACTACTGCTGCAGTTGTAGATTTTCAATTCTCTTGATCTAAAAACACCAATAGGGTAATGGTGAATTACAAAGAGCCAGGCAATCGGTCTGAGTAAAGTTCCTGTGCCTGTTATCGGGCTCCTTATAATTGCACCCTAACCTTGTACACATGTCTGTTGATCAGCAGGTGCTCTACATGTATTTGAGGTTACCTTGGGCCCTAGGATCGTGACGGATCCACTTGTTTGTCATTAAAAAGCTTTTTTTCATCTATATCTCTATCATCATAATCAGGCTATATAAGTCCACTGCAGACATAAGCTTCACCTTTGATGCGCCACAGCTTTCGACCTTGGGCTAATTCTACCCATCAACACCCGCATCTTGCGTATGTCGTTGTTCTAACGGGTGTTATAGTGTCACATACCACGTTGGCCTATTTGCAGTCTTCACTACAACAGACTTTAACATAGCCAGCGTTGACTTTAGTAGACCTATAATATTCAACCATTGTCAGACAGGCATACATCACAGCTCTATCCCCGAAGGCAGAGGTGCATTATACACCCACAATTTGCCAGTAATTTTGTTGGTCCCACTTAGTAGTAGGCAAGCCTATTGCTGTGACCTGGCACTATAGAAAATCCGTTACTACTTTGTAACTCAAACCAAAATTCCAATAGCCAGGACAGATGTTACATACCACTAAATATAATCTCTGCAGTCCGAGCGTTCAATCTTAGGCGTCCCAGAAAATTTCGAACAATTGTGATAATTTAAACAAATGGCTGAAGATTTCTGCGATACCATTGCATCGACTATAGCTTATGTTAAAATCACCTGTAACTTTTGGCGCCAGCTACTATTATCAAATTAGAGACGTAATCCACCGGTATAAAGTCTATAATGTTACTTTCTTGGCCGTAAAATACTTTAAGTAACCCTTTAGCTACAGCAAACATTATTCCTGTGGCTCCGAACCAGTTAGCTAACCAACCTTTGAGAGGTTCTTTGTAGATTGCAGACACTGAAACGTATATTGGTAATATAATTTTCATTGTTTTTCATTCATAAGAACCTTCTCCTAGCTATAACAAACACATCAAATAAAAAAATGCAAAATAGATCCATCTATATAAATAAAAATGAATCGCGTTTCCTGTATCACTAAAACTCGTGAACGGCTGAACCGATTTGGCTAATTTCAGTCTTGAAATATTCGTGGAGGTTCAAAAGGTTTAAAAGGTGGTACGAAGTTTGCTGGGACAGCTAGCAGACAATAAAAACGTCCCAACCCCCGCACCGCCCAGTGACAATGTTTGAGGGCCTCATAAAGAACTATACCAATCTGGTGCTCGAAACGGCTATCGAGTACGAGTTTCAAGTACTTCATCGAGGGCTCGATGCCGATTTTGACGCTTCCTACAGTTATGCTGAATCCTGGAGGTGGACTGAAAACACAGAGCTTCGGACTTGTACAATGCCACCTCCAGTCCTAGCCGCCGTATCCTATCCATGACTTGAGCAACACACGTCGTGACCTTGAGTGCGGCCTCCTCGTGCTCCCTGCTCCATGACGAGGGTATCGTCAGCGTAGCATGTTACGTCGTTGCCTCCAGGCAACGCACCCAGCAGCACCCAGTCGTAGCTGATGTTCCACAGAAGCGGCCCTAGGACCGGCCCCTGTAGAACACTGCACGACACATCTCGCTGGGGCTGCCCAAGCCAGCTGTGGTAATTTATGGCCCTCTCCGAGAGGTAAACCCTGACAAAACAACGGAGGGGGAGAGGCGTGCCGTGATAAACGAGCGCCTCACCAACGCAGCTCCAGGGCAGATTGTTAAAGGCCTTGACGATGTCAAGAGACACCGCCATCACAACCTCACCCTGCGAGACTGATTCCTCCGTCAGGCTCTTCACGCGCATGATCGCATTCACGGTGGAGCGCCCCCAACGGAAACCGTACTGGTTGTCCGCCAGATATGGTCGTGAGATGCTCGACGAGGCGTTCCGCGATAATTTGCTCAAATTGCTTACACACCTCGTTGAGCAACACGATCGGTGAACCGGGGGCTCTGGTTCCTACATGTGTATGTACCTATACTTACCAGCAGCTGGTCTAATCATAACTGTTGGCATATATGTAACGTTTTCAGCTACCAAATGTTCCACACACGCTTTTGTAAATGTATACGTGTTAGGGTGAACGCCTGAAAGAGAAATGACATGATAAATAATCTTTATTATACATTGTACAAGCCTCATCTTTAGAAGCGATCTCTTACAGGGCAACCTTTGGATGAAAAGAACGAGAGTGAAAGGAAAACAATTTTGGTAGTTTACGGAAAAACAGTGGATAATGTATTCGGGTAGTTTTCAACAATATATAAAGAACGAATGTAATAAATCTATCCTTAAGATTTATATTTTCTTACCAATAATGTTTAATGTCTCTTCTTCAGTTAAATTATCTGTAACCAATGGTTCCAATTCATCAATATTAGCTGGTGGTGGATACAATACTTCCTCAATGATCTGTCTGTCTGTGTTTGTGTAAGCAGTTGATACATGTAGAAATAACTGTCAAAATTACAGACAATCATGATTTAGAGAAAATATTATTAAGTACAAATCAGTTTTTAAATATCGCTGTAATACGATACACTGGTACCGTAGTTCAGCAGAATTCCGTTAAGTGCCTCCGATGTGAACCTTAATAGCGCAATCTAGAAATTATATAAGCAAAGATTGGATGATGTCGGTATGGTTATAGTAACTCAGTGGTCAGAACATTCCCCTTGTTAGGGAAAAACCGTGGGTTTGGGCCTTGCCGACGACATTTCAGTTTTTGTGTTTTTTTAATTTCTATCGAAATATTCAAGTGGGTATGTACTTTATACTTGCGGTTGGTGGAATCTATATCAATATATCATGGTGTTCCAGCCCACTCTTCACACTTTAGGGCTCCAACTACCCCGTAATGATTAAATAGCATAGATGTTTGCAATGCAACAGGAACCAACGGCGGCGGCTAAACATGCTCTTAGAGACACGGAGGGGTCTCTATGTCTTAAAAATTGGTCACCCATCCTACGGCCGACCTGGTTAGAGTTGCTTAATCTTTGCAATGTATTAACCTAATCGGTTACAGTTCGCGAGGCCTAAGCTGAGCTTTTCATTTGGGTGAGTGATCAGGCATCGAAAAGTAGCGTAAAAAACACGGTTACCACTAGACCACGAGCCCTATACGTACGTGCGCTCTCACAAATGCAAAGCTCAGCTTACGCCTCGCGAACTGTGCCACCCCGCAATCCCTCTACGTTCTATATAATAAACCTTCACAGAACACTTACTTGTACATTTTCCATTTGTCTTGCCAAGTCTAAAACCATTCTTGTACCTTCGACATTAATTCTCCAAGCAACTTTTAATGGTTCATTAAGTTTTGTAGTAGCTGCTACATGCATTACTACAGATACCTGAAAAACCAAAAGCTTTATTATTTCTTCACGAAGAATGGTTCGAACCAAAAGCTTTTTTATTTTTTTCCGACATTTTTCTTATTATTTTTTACATTAAAAATCAATGCTGGACCAACCTTTTTGATTAAAACTTGTCTATTTTCAAGAGACAATCCCAAACAGGAACTTTGCATATCTCCTGGTATCTGCACTAATTTCTCAAAACATTCCGGTCTACTTTTTTTTAATCTATCAAAAAGCTGAAAATTTCGACATAATATTGATAAACTGGTTAAAAATACTAAACAACACTGTTAAAGTAACCGAGCTATATTTATTGACTTATATTAGTATGTTGGTTAGTTACTTGATCTTTTTTTTAAGCCCGCGGCTGTTCCTACGTCTGCAACTGACGTCGGGCGTCTCTAGTACGCTACAGAAGGTATTTCCAGTGGCGCCCGGCGGAGTTACTTCGTCTAACCTAAACAAAATTAAAACAATTGGATTGGAAAATTCGACACTATTGATCGAATTTTCGAATGCAATTGTTTTAAATTAAAATTGCGAAGGAATTATGACATGTGACGCACTCCGGTCATCTACGAACCGATTATATTATGACTAGCTAATACGTCCTGCATTCCTCGCATCAATTTCCAATCTAAACTTTATATTGGTACTGTGTATTGCGACAATAACTTTATCCTACCATCAGCTTTTGATGAAACAAAACGTAAATGTTGTCCCAAGGTGAACTATTCATGAAAATCACAATAACAAACCATCCAAGTATCATTAGTTCATTACACACGATATCTACTAATTAGCAGAATAAACACCTTCGGAGGTGACAAAATGTGATGTTGGTGTGTTACGTGTTGCATCCAAACCTTCACCACCCAGAATACATTTAGATAAGAGAGGAAGAAAACAAGCAGCATATAACAACATATAAACCAAATGTAAGAAGAAATCTCTGCCCCAAATTTTACCCCAAATATAATACATACTCGTAAAACAAATAAAACCATGCAAATACAATAGAGATAACGGAATAGTAACAAAAACGGTAAGAGAGTAAAAAACAAAATGGGTATAAAATAAATAATATTGAACAAAAAAAACTGACTTCAACCGTAAACTAAAAAGCAATTTGGGATATGTAAAGTTCTCTTCAATACAAATTAATCAAACCCAAACACAATGTAACTGCTGTAAATCGTTGGTGAGCTGCCTTTCGGCTCCCTCGTCAGATCGACTCCAAACCTTCATTAAATGGTAGTCCTTTATAATACCTAATGAAAAAATTAACAAACGCATATACGGTCGAATTGAGAAACGTCTTTTCTTGAAGTCTGTTAAAAAATACATTTCTATTAAAAATTACTCACTGGGTTATTCAATAGAACCTTCATTCTTTGGTTAATGTCAAGACCCTTTTTTTCACGAACCAAGACATAGATTTTACCGATATCTGGACAACTGTACAAGAGTTTTTCTACTAAAACCTAGAAAGTAATGGAAAATAATAAAATACACACACAGACACCAAATCAAGTCCTAACCTAATATCCTCGAAGATTGGGCGGATGCCCTCAGCGCCGCGAACGTGGTCCAGCTGCGACGACCGCAGCGGATCGCGGCGCAGAGGGCTGCACGGGCGTACCGCACCGTGTCTTTTGAGGCGGCGTGCCTGTTGGCACGAAGTCCCCCGTGGGATCTCGAAGCAGGGGTCCTCAAGAGGGTCTACGAGGAGGGCGCCCTGGTGCGACAACTAGGAGGTCGCCCGTTGCCGGAGCAGGTCGATCGCTGGAGACAGGAGGCTCGCGACGATCTGTTCCAGCAATGGGCCTTGAGATGTGCGGCTCCCACCGCGAGCCAGGTGCTCGTGGGGGCCATCGGTCCCGTGCTCCGCCAGTGGGTGGAGCATGCGCAGGGGGCTCCGACCTACTTCCTCACCCAACTTCTCACGGGTCATGGCTGTTTTGCCAAATTCCTGTGGGAAGTGGTGGGGATCCTGTCGGAGCCCGATTGCCATCATTGCGAAGGCGGCGCCGTAGATACGGCGGAGCATACGCTCGTCGAGTGCGCCGCCTGGGACACGCAGAGGTTGGCCCTCACGGGCGTTATCAGCAGTATAGGTTCGCTGCCGGCCGTCATTCTAGGGCCGGGAGTCCCACACGAAGCCGTCTCGCTCCCCCCCGCAGCGAGACGGTGAAGTGCGTAAAAGCATCACCGACCACGTTAAAAAAAAAAAAAAAAAAAAAAAAAATATTCCTCGAAGATTGAGTCAGAGCCCTTTGTTGGTTCCACATAGAAGGGGATGCGTAATTAAATTCACCGTTTAAATCTAATTGAATTCGAAACGTCAATTGAAAGGACTCGTGGTCTAGTGGTAACCGACAATGTTAACACATTGCAAAGGTTAAGCAACATCGAGTCAGGCCGGTTTTAGGATGACCATTTCTTAAGACATTGAGACCCCTCCGTGCCTCGGAGAGCACGTTAAGCCGTCGGTCCCGGTTGTCATACAAACATCTATGGCAGTCGTTAGGGGTAGTCGGAACACTAAATCAAAAATCCGACCGGTCTAACTACAGAACTTCGATATCGCCCATGGGTTGGGGTCTTGGATCGCAATTAGACTGAAAAGCCGACCCCAACCGCGTTGGGAAAAAGGCTCGGTGGATGAATGAGTAATATGTAATTGTACTCGTATTTGACGCGTATAAAAATATTTAGGTAATGTACTTACTTTGCCCAAGAACCCGGTAGTGCCTGTTATAAACACACATTTGCCTTTATAAAAATCTGCGACAGATCCACTCGTTATTTCAGTCGCCATTGTTGTATGAAATACTTGTATTTCTATAAAATGTTTTGTAATAAGGTTATTTTGATTGATAATAAAAAAAATTCAATATAACATGTCTACATAGGCACAACAATAACATTACAATGATAAAACAATTTGAGAATATTTTAAAGCCTTGAAATAGGTTGCTGTAAAACAATTGCGTTGCAGTAAAAAAATGTAATCGGCCACATTTATAAATGTCCAATATATTGTTTTTTTTTTCTTCTTGGCAAGCGGTGTCAGACTTGGTATCCGACGACTCTGCCACTAACAAACGTGAAATGGTGAAGCGTGTGTTTATTTGGGTTTCAGTAAGCCCATTGAATTAGATTCGGTGAAGCACGTTTTGACCTGTTGCGGTTAGTAGGAACACTAAAACAATATATATAAATATAAAATAGGTACAGCTTAAATACAAAACAAACACACACACAAGGTGCGTATTCATATTATAAATAAATAACACATTTATTATTATTTAATATAATAGTTAAAATATACATATGTAGACTGGAGAAAACTCATCATGAGTACGGATGGTGCTATCAGCCAGTTTCAGAGTTTAATACTGTTGAGACGGATGAAGGACATTAAGAGAGCGAGGAGTTGAGGGAAGGAGTGGGTAAGCAGGGATGGGAAGTTCACAGGGAGAGGAATCTTTAATTTGGGCAATTGACTATATAAGTCTGAGGGTACATTATTTAAAGGGCAGTTAAAGAATATGTGGTCTGTCATACCCTCATCAAGGCCACACCCGCATATCGATGAGTCACGAACATGTATTTTGTGTAGAAAGCCTGGAGAGGAACAATGACCCAAGCGTAGACTGCACATAACAGAAATTATGTACTTCTCGGTTTTCTTAAAGTTATAGAACCAGGGTTTCCGTTTAATGCTTGGTTATATGGCGTGGTAGAACTTGCCTTTCTCCTTGCTCGATTTAATCCATAGTTCTTCCCACATCCCTTGTAGGCTCCTCTGTGGTGGGCTCAGTAGGTCGTAGCCTTGGCATGTAAAGTGTGATAGTTCTGCGGAGGCGGAAGTCACAGCATCCTTAGCAAGCAAATCTGCACACTCATTGCCAATAATACCGCAATTACTTGGAATCCAGACCAGTTCCACTGTTCTGTGGTTTTTGGAGCTTGCAAACAGATGTTTTTGAATTTTTTAAATGATGGCACTATGTAGTTTGCTCTTGAGAGGATTCTGCTCTATTGTCTGGAGGCCACTCAGCGAGTCAGCGAATATGACGGCCTTGGAGATGTTATGGGATTCTATATATTTGCACGCTTCTAATATGGCAGCGCACTCTCCAGTGAACACAGATGAGATCTTCGGGCATCTAAATTTCAGGGAGATTCTGCTGTTTTGGAAGTAGACTGCCGCACCAGTGTAGCCTTCGCTTGTCAGTTTTAAATTTCGGTAAAAAACCGCTGAGAGTCTTTTCCCAACGCCTGTCCACCAACAACGCATCGAAAGTCGTTGCAGCAGAGGGGGAGTTCTTGGAAATTCCTGTATCATACCGGATTTCTGGTTTAAAGCATAGTACCTCAAAATCTTAATCAAAAATGGGTAGCCCATCAGACTTAGCCACTGGGCATTCCATGTTTACCACCTGCCTATAGGCCTTAACCACGAGTGGAACTTCTTTATGTGTCCAGTAGTTGGAGGTGTTACTCAGTGAATCGAGAACAGCCAAGTTTTAAAGGAGTGGGTGATTTTGCCGTGGACATAACCGATTGATAAAACGGGATGCCAAATATTCCCTCCTTAGAGTTAGTGGTGGCTCCACACATTCAACCTGAAGAGCATTGATAAGCAAAGATTTCATGCACCCGGTAATGCATCTAAGGGAAGCTGACTGTATCCTGTCCAATCGAGGCAGGGCACCTTTATTGCATGGAATCAGTAAGAATGAACCATAATCCATTTTACTGCGTACAAGAGCATTGTATAACTTTGTTTGGATTAACTTTGATGGATTGTACTTTTATTGAGCGAAGCGAGCCGAAGGCGAGCGGAGCTCTCAACGGGTGACTCAAATTACGATTTATGTTAAATTGTGTTAAATTGTTTCTCGGCGAATACTCGGCCCATTTCGGATTTTCTTGCACTCATCAAAAGCTTACAGAATTACCGAGGTTCTTACGAAGCCAGAATTTTGAATTTCGATCAAATAAAAATAATTTAATGGATGGTAAAAATTCCCATAGCGTAATGACAAAAAATACTTTGACAGAGTTATATCGTTATAGACTAACGGGTCTTTTACGCGATTATTGAGATATATACATACCTCTTTATTACCCGACGTTTCGGCCCTGTTACAAGAGCCGTGGTCACGGGTGGACTGGCTTCAGGTCATCGTCGTCTTCGTGAAGTGCGGGTTTGTTCAACTATCCTCACTTCATCGTCACTAACTATTGTGTTCGGAGAGCCACTACGGCATACCACACTGATAGTATCAGCAAGCGGGCGTTCGGTGAGGCGGCGAGTACATTTGCTGATCACCGGACTCCACGGATTCCACGACGTCGATAGTCGATATCCATCTTCCCGGTTAAAGTTGGGATACTTTTTTATTTCGACGGCTTCTCGCACTACCCTGGAGTAATAGTGTCCGTCAGTGGATAAGACTTGTGGCTTGTGGAGTTCAATCCAGTGGTTGGGACCCGATTCCAACAAATGCTCGGCAATCGCAGACTTGTTTATTTGGCGGTTTTTTTACAGCTGTTATGTGTTCTTTGACCCTCTCAGCGATAGTACGTTTGGTCTGTCCGATGTATGAACTACCACAGCTGCAGTCTACCTTATAAACACCCGGTGTCTGTAGAGGAATGGTATCTTTAGGGGTTCGCAGGTGGTTTACGACTTTGGAGTGTGGCCTATATACTTAATGGAGTATCTTTGTAGTACTGTTCCAATTTTGTCCGTCACTCCTTTCACGTACGGCATAAATGCTGGTGCTCTGCTTACTCCCAAGGGTTGTACCTTGTTCCTTTCACGGTGTTGTGTATGTCCCTGATACCCGTTCTGCTTCAACACTTCCTGAACATGAGCGAGCTCTTTCTGTAAGTGTTCAGGGTCGCAAAGATCATAGGCTCGACTTACCAACGACACCGCAACGGATCTCAAGTGCGACACTTGAGATCCGTTGCAGTGTCGTTGGTAAGTCGGATGATGATGTGAACCGGCATTCAGGTACTTGTCCGTGTGTGTGGGTTTGCGGTACACAGTGTGTCCGAGAGAACCACTCTCTCTCACTGTTACTTTGACATCGAGAAAAGCCAATGATCTGTCCAACTCCATTTCACGAGTAAACCGGATGTTCCGGTGTATGGAGTTCAAGTGGCTTAAAAATTGTTCTACTTATATTGGGCCCCCTCTCATAATACAGAAGACATCATCCACATATCGCTTCCACAGTTTCACCTGTGCTAACTGCATGTCTATGGAATCTTCAATGTGTTCCATCCAAATGTTTGCCATCACCGGTGCTACAGGGCTACCCATGGCCACTCCATCGATTTGGAGGTAATGCTGTCCACCATAAAGAAAATAATTACCCTTAAGGCAATCTCTAAGTAGAACAATGTATTTGTTGGACAGACCATTGTCCTTCAGTTTCTTCTCGATGACCTCAAGGCAATCTTGAACGGGAACGTTGGTGAAGAGTGACTCCACGTCGAAACTCACCATCACCTCATCCGGTTCCACTTTCACACTCTTGATTATGTCCACAAAATGCCGAGAGTCTTTAACGAAGGATGTGGTGTTACCTACTAATGGTTGCAGTACCTTGGCTATGTGTTTCGCCAAATAATACGTTGGTGAGTTGATTTGACTCACAAAAGGACTTTAGGCAAACCATATAGCTTTGGTGGTTGCACCGCCATAGGTCTATGTAGACGCTCAAACACATCCTTGTCAAACAGTTCCTCGTGGTCCTTAATAACCGCACGTATACGTTTGGTGACTCTGGCCATCGGGTTATAAGTCACTGGTTTGTAAACTGCAGCGTCACTAAGTAGGTTTTTTATTTTCCCATCGTAGTCCATCGAGTCTATCACCACAGTAGAATTACCCTTGTCAGCTTTCAGCACTAAGATATTCGTATTAGAACGTAACTTAACGTAACGGTACGTTTCGCGACTGCGGCGACCTAGTCTTCTCTAAGTTAAGTATTACTGTACCTGTTATATATATTGTACAATTGTTTGTTTTCAAATAAAAAAAAAATAAAAAAAATAACAGTTTCATTGTGTTTGGGTGAGCGCCCCACCAGACTCCTGATAGAGCTTTCAAGATAGGAACTGTCTGCTCGCATCTTAGAACCAAATAGTCTAAGTGAGGAAGACCTGTCAATTTAGAGTCCAAGTAGATCCCGAGGAATTTGACTTTAGAAGAAACTAGAACACAATGCCCCTGCACCCGTAAACAGACTTGGTGGATATTCCTTGCACGGGTGAAAACAACCACAGAGCTCTTAGGTGCAGATAGGGTTAGCCCGTGGTTCGTTAACCATTCATTAAGAGAGTCCAGAGAAACAGACAGTGATGAGGTTGCGTCTGAAATGGATGGGTTCGACACATAAAGGCATACTGTCATACGGCAGTTGGTGTTGAGACACGAACCAATATCCGCCGAGTACAAGTTGTACAGCAGAGGGCTAAGGACCGAGCCCGGAGGCAAGCCTTTTCATACTATTCGCTGACCGAGCTCGTCACCCTGGACTGTCAAGATTACGGTTCGGGACATAAGCGTCTCGCACATGCATTGGATCATCCTCGCCGGGAGTCTCAGCTGTTGCTGCTTCTGCCTGAGAATTGGGAGGAGGACACTATCTTACGCAGACGACACATAAAGGAATGTTGCCACAACAGACTTCTTACGTGATAGGGAGATGCGGATATCCGTTACAAGTACTCATATGCTGTCCATGGTACTGAGTCCCTTTCTGAAGTCAAACTGGCAGGAGGGTAGTAATTTTTCGATTCCACAATATGTTCAAGGCGATTTTTGATGAGGTGTTCTAGTAGCTTGACTAAGACCGACGATAATGCAATCGGTCTGAATCCATTTGAATCGTTTGCAAGTTTTACAGGTTTCAGAACAGGGATTATCAGTTGGGTCTTCCATTGGTTAGGTATCCAGCCCTTCTCATAGCACTAGTTCAAAATTTGTAGCAGGTATTTTCTCGCGTTGTGACCTGTGTGCTTGAGAAAGGAGTAAGGAATACCATCCTTACCAGGGGAGGAGTATTGAACATGGCTGAGGACCATTTCTAATTTCACATCAGAGAATGGGGAGTCAAATGGGTCCCTCAGATAGTTCACCGGGGCCTGTATGGCCTCTGAGACAGAGGGAACATAGGCTGGAGCTATTCTAGCAAGGAATAGGTCCGTTGTTTCCCGAGTCATAGAAGAGGAGTTGGAAGGCGAACAACCAGATTTAAATCTGTTGATTCTGCGCCATACGACAGCTGATGGTGTAGTGGAGATAAGGAGTTACAGAACAGAATTTTCGTCGCAGAAGACGTCTAGTTTTTGCACATATACGTTTATAACGAATTAGGTTTTGAATGCTCATGTTGCAGTTGTATAATTTTTCTGCCTCCTTCCTTTCTCTTACTGCAGTTGTGAATTCATGGTCCCATCATGGGGAAGATGGAATCTTTTCACAGGCACTGTTTTTAATAGGGAAGGTTGCTTCTGCACTTGCATTGACTGCACCAATCAATCCATCAAGGCAGTTCTGGGCATGCATATGAGCAGGAAGAAGGGGATCTTGTGATTCGAACTTGAGAAGGGAGATGATTTTGTTTTCAAGAAGGGACGAATATTCTGCCCAATTAGGGTTGGATAGGTTGAACTTGAGGAAAGGAGGGGGACTTTTCACTATTAAGGATTTGGATGTAAGGGAGATAAGGATAGGAAAGTGGTCACTGCCATGTGTCAGGCCTGTACATTGCTAATGAGCAGATGATGCTAGATCGACAGAGCAGAAAGCTAGGTCCACACAGCTTTTGCGTTGGCCTGGAAGTGTCCTTTTGGTACGAGTACCATGATTCAGGTCACACAGATTGAGGTCATCTAGAATTTCAACCAGACCTATACCAAACGTATCACAGTGTTCAGAGCTGAATCTAAATTGATGACCGTTAAAGTCTCCCATAATATATTCAAAATGGGAAGGAGGTTAGGGTGGGGGTGGGCAATATAGACAGATATTACTGAGATATCCTGTAGTATTTTGTAGGTTGGTTAGGAGGGAAATTAGGGTTTGGGCAACATTGGTTGGCAACATGTTATTGCTAGATGATATAAAGGAAGATATTATTTGGATTAATATGCCTATGATGGGGCTAGAGTTGTCAGGATTATTTTGAGAGGGGGGATTGGGAGCACTTTTTTTATTATGAATTTGAAAGGGGGGCATGGGACTTGGTTTTAAGGTTATTGTTTTGCGGTAGGATTGAGTTAGAGGACTTGGTTGGGGAGAGGGAGATTTAACTATATCTGCATAGGAAGAGTTGTATTGGGGAATTTCTCTACTAGCTTCTATGTAGGATACATTTTTTTGGGCCATTACAGCTTTTATTGCTTTTTACCGTTCGAACTCTGAGCATTTGGTATAGCTTGCATAGTGGTTTTTTTTAATTTGCACACTTAGCCTCGCTCTCTGGAATGAAGCAATATATCTTGCTAGGTAGCGACTGACCACCAAATGTGATAACGAAAGTTTCAGTATCTTTCCATTCGGGAGTCCCCTCCGTGAAGATCTTCCTCTTCATACGCCTTATTTTAAAATTTCCTCACAACCTGCAGGGGTAGATATGTGAGTTTTTGCATCTTCTCCTACATGTCAATAGGGATGCCTTTGACTACACCCATGCGAGTTATGTGGAAGGATGGAATAAACGCTTCTAATTTATTTAGTGACAGGACCGGATTAAGTAGGAATGAGTTGGCATCTTGCGGAGAGGCAAACTCCACAGACACTCGGTTTCTACCTACCTTCTTGACACCATCCTTGACTATATTTCTGATATTAGGAGGTACCTAAAAAAAAATATTTTTCAAAATTTTACTTTTTCACTTTGTCGGCGTAGTAAATATACATATCCCTACAAAATTTCATGTTTCTAGCAATAAGCGTTTAGGAGCCAAGCCTAGGACGGACGGACGGACATAATGATACTATAAGGATTCCGAAACATTTTCTACGGAACCAAAAAGACGGGGTAAAGTTAACGCAACTACCTTCTATTACCAGTTTATATATACTTTGGGAAATTTAAAACCCCTCTGTAATCCGAACCTAAATTCCAACTGATACACACTCAATCTCTGCAGTTCTGGCAATTAATTTCATAGTAGGTAATTATTGGGATATTTCTGATTTCGTAATTTGCGAGGAACATGAAACGTGACCCTATTAATCAGTAGAATAGATATTATCTAAGCAAAATAAACAAAAAAACCGGCCAAGTGCGTGTAGAGCCACGCATAAGATAGGGTTCCGTAGTTGCCCGTAAAAGCCTCTATAACTCCTGAAATAACCCTTAAATCAAAAAATCATCTTAGTAACCTCTCAATGTTTTTAAAATTCCTATCTAAGGATACCCTATACTATGGGGTAGACGCGAGAGACAAATATCTTCCCCACTTTACGTGTAGGGGAGATAACCATAAAAAAAATTTGAAAATTATATTTAAGCACTTTGTCGGTGTAGTTTATATTAACATGTCCATGCAAAATGTCGTATTTCTACTCGTAGCACCAAACTTTTGGGATGAAAGCCGAGGACGGACGGACGGACAAACATGACGAAACTATAAGGGTTCCGAAACTTTTACTACTGAATCCCAAAAAAATTATACCGTTCCCACAATTATCTTACACTACCTGTGACATTCCCATCATTTAAATATTTTCATTGTCTTCTCATTCATAAATTATTCAAAAATTAGATTAAAAAATTAAAAAAAAAATTGTGTAGTCAGTTATACAGTATTTACTTTGATAGCGAGTTATCAATGATAGCGAGTAATATACCAATTGTACTGAAGTTGTGGGTGGAGCGTTTCATTTGTAGGACCTTGAAAGAAAGAAAGAATGTTTTTTATTTATGCATCCATACTTTACAAGCAATACAAATAACAAACATTTTTTCAATTTTATTGTCTGTGGCAACGATCGCCACAGGCGCAGGATGACGTGTGTCAGTGGTGACGTGTGACACATATTATGACATGGCAGGAAATACGTAAACTAAACAACAGACAACGTGGCAACGCACGTGCTTAGTTCCCTGCCATTTAATTTAGACCCCTTGAAAGTTACCTTGTGAGCTGATCATATAATTTTGTTGGTGCTATGTACGTGAAGGACTTATGCAGCCCGGGTAATGAGTATCACCACAGATAGGTAAAAAATAGTAAAAAATTGTAGTAACTTTTAGTATCACGCATTGATGAAGCGCCCCGTGGCGAGCGGCCACCTAAAACTTTTTAGCTTTCGATGATTAAAAGACATTTAGTTACAATGCGTTATTTAGTTACAACGTGTTGGAATTAAAAACAGGATCTTACGGTAGCATTATCACTACATATTATAATACAAAAGTCGCCCGTTCATTATGTATGCGTAGATCTTTAAAACTACGCAACGGATTTTGATGCGGTTTTCACCAATGGACAGAGTGGTTCTTGAGGAAGATTTTAGTGTATAAAATTTGTCAAGCGGGCGAAGCCGCGGGCGTCCGCTGGTAATAAATATTACAATGTGCATGTAATTCTGCTAAAAAACCTTATAATATGTTGCCCGAGCCACAGTAAGAATAGATACGCCAACGTGTGTACCTATATAGTTCCGCACGCACGCACACGACCTTGCGTACGCACGTGTATTGTGCAAACTAATTAATTATTTATATAATTACTGTACCGAATCACGGAGGAAGACCAAATACTATCGCTATGAGTTTGCAAACACTCATAGCCATTGGTTTGTTGGCATTCATACAGTTTGCCATCGAAACCATGGACGAAGCAAGCATCCTGCAGATTTGCAAGTCCAACTTCAAGGAAGAGGATGTGAGTAGTAGCAAGAGGCTACTGTTTCAGACGTTAGGTAAGCTCGACGAGATGGCACCTCGAAGAAGGATATACTCGTAGTAGTTGATAATGTTTAAAAGTATTAAAAAACATACCCGTTTTCACTAGTTCCACTGTCATGAGGCGGTACGAAGTTCGCCGGGACAGCTGGACAGGAGAGAATGTTGTACTGTCACCAAAGATTTACTATTGTCACTACATAATGTTCAAAAATCCATTTAAATGTCACCTACACACATTTTGATGACATGATTGCAAACTTTCGTCCTAAATTCTGAGTATCAGAAATGAACCTATTAAAGCTTGTATGTTACATATAAAATAACAGCCTGTACTTTTATGGCATCGATCGACAGGGTCAATAATGAGGATCAAATCTCTCTAACAGTCCC
>OY748293.1:4089725-4171152 GCA_963556515.1 Nudaria mundana
AGTTGAGGGCCACTCTCTATAGTATTGTATGCTGTGAGAGTGGCCCACAATCGCTAGACGTCGTCACGACTTACCACCAGGCGGGAGGCGTCAATTTGGCGAACCCAATATAAAAAAAAAAAAAAACAATATCTGAAAAAGTAAATAATCTATAAAAAATGTCCTTTGAGAGCGTGTAACGTGTAATGACATCAATAGGAAGAGACTTTTCGATAGATAGGTAAGGTAAGCGACGTAGTGCATAATCCTTAGAGTAGGCCATACATTACAGTCATAAGTTAATCAAAACTTTTGCGTTTATACCAACTATTAATAGGATAATATGAACTTACTTGGGGTATAGTTCCCATCTGTTGCTCGAGATGCATGCCACCGACCTCCATAAGACCAGGTAATAGAAGACGAACACCATTCAAACTGTGGAACGTATTCACTAACATCATAGTTATATTCTTGGCTAGAACATCCAAGTCAGGTATCTGAATTCCAAAATGTTCCTCAATAATCTCTTTCTCTTTAACTTGAATGGAATTTCGGAACCAAAACTTATAATACATTGTCAAAACAGTGCTTTCCATTCTTTGGCTAAATGACATTCTTGTCGTAAACTGCGATGGCAATGGCGGTACAAATGATGGATAATAAGTTGCTCCTATTCTGCTGGCTGATCAAGGTAACATCGGGCTGGATAGTACCGATATTATAGGGGCTTTACTTCCATAAATATGTAACAACCCAAGCACACAGTCACTGTTAAAATTCTCCACTAACACGACGTCATATTCCTTCTTCAAGGCAACAATTAACGGTGCATAATCTACGAGCAAAGCACAAATGTTTTGAGCCTTCTTAGATATCCCATAATCCTTAACTCTTTGAAATGCGGTTTGCAGCTTTCGATGGGTTGCAAATTGCAAATAGCCCTGATACATCGCTTTTGACACTTAAAAAGCCAGTTCTCTACCAGTTCCGTATCCCCAAAACATGATGCAAAACCTGGAAATTATTTTAGTAAAAGGGGCTTATAATATGTAAGTATTGGTTTGACAAACACTTTCCAGCGGTTTAAGTACAAATTTAAATTTCAGATACGCACATCTGTACTCTTAGCACATGCAGCCCTAGGTTGTCAAGCCATGTATCCTTTTCGAAGAGCGAAGTCGGAATGGGTATTTTCGGTGAGGAGATATTTAAATTTTGCAAACTGATGTGTTTGTAGTTATCCAGAGGTTCTTTTATTGGGAAGAATGATGCAACAGTGACATGGTGCCCTCGTTTCGCCAGTGTATTTATGAACGGCTCAAATGCTATATAGTGACTTCTGCCTGTGTGGGGGAAAATCCCGAGAATATTTGCAGATTCAACTTGACACACGAATAAAATTATTAAACTGTTTATTAAAATCATGGTGATTGAAGGAAAAACTCAAATTATATCCTCCTTTTGGTTGAACACTATAAATATCGATCTATTTGCGTTTGAAGACGGCATTGCACTGAACTTTGTTGGCAATGGTACTTAGGAGCAACGTACTCGTACGTATTATAGTGTTATATAAAATAGATAAATACATAAGGTCATCTATTTAACGACAACTGATAATAAAAATTATATAATTCTCATGTACATTGTTATACAACCTTCTGCTCCCAAAAAGCTACGATTATCAACAGTTATCAAGGCATACTAAATCACATTATTTCTATGAAAATAATTGCAGATATTTATTTTTATTTTCGGTCGCGAAATAACGCAAGCCGAGGTGACCTCTAGTGATAGGAGGCCACTTTAATAGCACATACACAGCACACTATTGTATTAAGTGGCCCTTAGCCGAGATCGGAATGGCACCTTAAGTTGGCTGCCTTGTGAAAGCTCTCTTCAAGCTCTACTAAAAGAAACTAGGATTGTAAGAGGAAGGAAACACATGCCCAGCAGGCAAAGGCCAGGGCGTTCCGGGCATAGATCGTTCTACGTAGGAATACTCTTCATAACCTGCATTCAAACTCACTTGACAGCATCCGCATTAATGGCCAAAGTCCGCCGGCCCTTGGCGTTATCCTTCTGAAGACGTACCTGGGGCGAAGGGGTCCCACTAAGTGGCCCAAACCAACCCCACCTGCAAGTGGCGGATCTACTGCTCAGCAGACTAAGCTCTGGCAACCGCAGAGTCGCCCTCTAGTACGTATGACTGGTTTAATATTTGGCGAAATGTGTGCGTACAATGCATCTGCCTACTCATATAGGCTTTGCAAATCTTATGTTACGTCTATTAAGGTATAATCATCATGCTACAACAAACTTATCTATTTATCATAAAGGTGAAGATGATAAATGTTGGATACTGGAATGGAAAAATTCATATTTTTGTATTATTTCCATACAGTTATACCTACACAAAAAATTGTATTTCTGTCGTCAATTTTGCACACATTTTGTTGGTCATTTTATTGTCGGTCCCTCATATTGGGGTAGGGGGACCTAAGGCAATATCATAACTTAAATAAATGTTTCATTAATTCAATACAATGCAGGGGACCGAGTCCTCTTTTTAAGTACCTTCCTAGTTAAAATAGGAGGCTACTACTACTGCTATTCTATTATTAAATAATACATAATCTAAATTCTAGATAATGAGGTACTAAAAAGACACTAAATCATACATACTTACCTAACTATTGTAAATTGCAATCCATACATTGCCGCGATCGTGCCGAAAACTGATCTTCAATCTAGAATACCAACCAAGGGTTGAGAGAACACTTTATTGACCAGCAACTACGAACATATGTATTTCACGGTGGGATGAATCAAAAGACCCAGCTGGGGATCGTTAACATCACATCGAACGGGGCCAACACACATACCTACCTGCCACAGGGGCAATCTAGGCTGTAAAAGTGGAGATAACCCTAAATTGTTACATTAATACATCAATACGGAATAACTAACCCAACCTAGGAATACCTAGATAGGCTGGGCAGGGCGGATGAAGCATGAGACTGTTGCTCCCCAAATTATGCCTGAAGTTGCCAGATTTGTAGATTCCTCAATCAGTTCGTAGGGCGCGCAGGATCACCCGACTTCCATGATCGGGGCCTGAGCATGTCGGGCTAGCAACCTACCGGCCTTGCATACGCAGGCCACAAGGGTTGCGTGCTGTGGGCCCACGCACGCCTTTAGTCACCGACGTTGGATAAAATCCGACCCCAAAGATGCGGAATAACACCCGACCGATACCGCATAGGTGGCCAAAGACAGCAGATGCTTGGCAATGGACGACGGGAGGCCATAGTCAAACTAACATGTATAAGTGACAATTTTATTATCAAAATAGCCGTAGCAGTTAAACAACATTCCTTGTTCTTTGTAGAACCGACCAGAGTGGCATCAGGGAATACTAACAATAAATTATGACTTATTGGAAACAAATATTCGACTAAGAGCTTTCAAGCCGCGATCAACACGACGATCATTCTGGAAACAAGGAAAAGTATGGTTCACATTTATTATTAACTAGCAGTGACAGGCAGATTACCGCCTGCGTGATGTCATTTCCGGGATAAAAAGTAGCCTATAGCACTCGGGGACCTAATGTAGCTGACATGTTAGTGAAAAAAATCGGTTCAGTAGTCACAGAGCCAAAAGAAACGATCAAATCTTTCCACACACATATCACGCCTATATCCCCGAAAGGGTAGGCAGAGATGCATTACACACCCACAATTTGCCAGTATTTTAGTCCCACGTAATAGGGTGCAATCATATTGCCGTCACCGGGCACACATATAATGGGTTATTTCCAAAATGGCTGATTGAATTTAATAAAAACTAGCAGCTATATTATAATTTTGAGAAAAAAAAAAATTGGAACCTGTTGCCTTGTGATATAATGTTGATGAAAGGCAACAAAATCTTACGTGCCACCCGCTATGGCACAGCCAATTAAAGTCCTGGGCGTCTCGGACTATCCTTATCGACTAATCTTTCCTCTTTGTAATATCAGTATATATTAGCTGTCCGTCCCGACTTCGGACGGTCGGTATAATTTATTTATTTCAATTATTCATAACATTCAGCTGTATGGCAGTGAAAGTTCCGTTTAAATCGGTTCAACCGCTTTAGAGACTGTTAATTTGAAATTACAAATAAAAACTTCTATTTTGTTTTATATGTACATATCCAAAATTAGAAACCTCTTCAAGTATATAAGTGCCGGCAGATTGGAGATGACCGAATTAGATAGGCCTATCTCTACTTTAGCTACAGGCGAGTGGTGTCGCAAGTCTAAATCTATATTACTATTATAAAGAGGAAAGATTTTTGTATGTTTGTAATGAATAAACTCAAAAACTACTGTGCCGATTTCAAAAATTCTTTTACCATTGGAAAGCTACATTCACCCTGAGTAACGTAGCCTACTTTTTATCCCGGTAATGTGTTCCCACGGAACCGGGAACGAGTAAACTTAATCACGCGGGCGGAACTGCGGCGATCAGCTAGCAGCAAATAAAGTACGGTATTAGGATTCCGTACCCAAAAGGTAAAACCGGACTCTATTACTGAGACTCCACTGTTCGTCCGTCTGTCACCAGGCAGTATCTCATGAACCATGATATTCAGAATGTTGAAATTTTCGCAGATGATGTCATTCTGTTGCCGCTATAACTAACAACAAATACTAAAAAACAGAATAAAATAGTTAAGGGGGCTCCCATACAACAAACATGTTTTCTTTTTGCCGTTTTGGTATGGACCTCTTTGTGTGA
Organism: Nudaria mundana; assembly: GCA_963556515.1. Taxonomy (NCBI): domain Eukaryota; kingdom Metazoa; phylum Arthropoda; class Insecta; order Lepidoptera; family Erebidae; genus Nudaria; species Nudaria mundana. Next base: position 4,094,495 of record OY748293.1, read on the forward strand.
GAGTCCGGCTCACACTTGGCCGGACCTAATGCCTTATGTCAGCATAAAATAGTTTTCTCATTCCCTTAATCCGATAAAAAGTAAATCAAAATCCAAATTAGCTACGTCAATAATATCGCAGAAAAATTTGGATCACTCGGCCAAAAATTACCAACATGTTTATTGGGTCATATGACCGGACTGCAATACTACTTACTATGACTATTTGCAAGTATAAAAAATAACTTACCCATAAAGATAAAAAAAGAATGACAATAAGTAGAAGGCCAGTTTGATCCAACCCTCTCTTTGGCAGACCGTCAACACATCAGAATTCATTATGCTTGTAGGGTCGTATAGACCAGGGCCTGACATCACTGGCCTTGTGTAGTACCTGGAATAGAAAACCTTTATGAAACTCTCCGTTTCATTAAAATATATTAGGGTATGGGCCTAGATCTAATCTAAATAATGTTTCCGTTTTTGCAATATTTTTCAAAGCTGCTCTGCTTTACTGACCGAAGGGTGCTGTTATATCGCTGTTATGCTTTTTGTTAAAATTGCCTATTCAACACTAAAATATTTTTTCAATATGTGGGACCAACAGGGACCAATCAAATAATTGGCAAGCAATATTTCAATGAGTGACAGATACAACCTATTTGTGTCTCTGGCACACACTATCACACATAACAATAAATCAATCATCACTAATATATTACATGCATTTTGAACTCAGTACAGAATAACAGAATGCACATACCGAATGCTGTGATTCCGTGAACGCACGTGCGAACACGAACATCGAACACACGTGCGAACACGAACATCGACCACATTTAGTTCGTGAACTCTTATCTTACTGACGTACATACACCGCCAAGCACAAAAGTCTATACCAACAGTTTTGTTACGCACATTTCATAATTTTACCATTTTACCGTCCATACATACCTAATATACTACAGAATCGCCAAAAAATGTTTGAACAGTGTTCGATGTTCGTTAGTGCGTGCAAACCAAGTTAACATTTCACCATCACAACAAAAAAACAGAATTATAATAAATATTTAGGGGGCTTGAAAGTGATTTTTTTGCTATTTGCATCTGCCTACTCTTTTTGAGTGGTTATACATATTATGTATACTTTTCTTTGGTCTGGCACATTCAATATATAGACAATAAATCTCAGAACTTGGTCAGGTACTTATGTTCATAATAATTAAAAATTCTTAAAGCCCAAGAGTTGGTATCATTGATAGCACCAATTTCTACTAGTAGTTTTTCTACTAGTTTTAATTGAAGACTTCAAGTCAACTCAAATACAAATAAGAAATAGACTTATCTAGTGACTGACTGTCAAAGTTTGAGGTCTGTAAGTATTGAGTGGCTATGCATTCATGTATATTAAACCTATTCTACTGAGATTAATAGCATGTCATCATCATTTTGAGCGCTCCAAGATGCATACTGTTACTTTGTTAGTCAAGGTTACTCGCAAGACCTTGTCCTTGTAATATTTGAAATCATTATCATTCACAACATAACCTTACCTGTGAATGTGATACAGGATCAGTGGAATGTTTATTAGTAGCGAAAGCCATTCTCCAGATAGTAAAAACAACACGTTTATCAATAAATGCAGCAGATATTCAGGTAACACCAACTAAAAAGGATAAGATAGATTAAAAAAATGAATTCTCTTGTACCATTAGAATTTCGTTTACAAATACGTACTGGATTCAGACTATTACATTGGTCTATTGGATTTTTATAATCGGTTTTTAACTCATCAAATGCAATAACGTGGAAAATTGAAAAAAATATTAAAAAAGCATCTACAATTAACGCAATAATATACGAAAAGGCAGGGAAGCTGAACGCCATTTTCACTAAACTGTTTTAAAATTAAATTGACAGAATGTCAAAAGGTTATTAGAATGACAGTGACAAATGGATTTGTGCTTTTTTTTTTTAATTCCGCGACGCAGGGTCGGCATCTCTTTACGTCCGTTGTCGGGCGTCTCTGGTTCACACGCAGAATGTGTTTCCAGTGGCGCCCGGTAGCCCGGTAGTGGATTTGTGCTAATATATTTAGAGGCTTGAACCATGGACCCAAACTGAGCAGAGAATGAATGGTTTCTGTACTTGAATAAATCCATAGGTACACTACAATTCATTTGGTCCTTAGATATATTTTAAGCATAGATAAAAACTTTAGTCTATGGCTCTATGCGATGACATCACTGACATGTATGTAAACAAAGTCTTTTTTTACGTTAAATTTGAATTTTCATAAATCACAGTCTCTTTGAATATTAGTTGAATTTGTAGATTAGTGTTCTTGTTACTAAATTGTTACTATAAAACAAAATAATGGACCGACGTAAGTATATAATGATAGAGTTACGTATTATGCTAGTAAATGCTGTTGTTTTGTATCAGTTTATATTTTAAAACTATTTCAAGACTTAGCTGTGACTGTGCTCGTTTCCAACTTTTATCTTAGGAGATTTCTGGCAAATTTAAAATACTAATGCAAAATAACATGTGTTTTATTCATTTTAAATCCATATCCTCACAGTCTCATTGATACTACAAATCTATACATAGGTATTCGTATATTTTCATCATAATATTGCAGAAGCAGCTGTCATCATAGAAAGCTTTATAAACAACTGGAATAGTGATTTTCCAAATTATACATTGACTGCTGTTGATCTGAAGAAGCCGCATGCAGTAATGGGAGCATTGTTTCAAGTGTTTGAAAGACTGGGCATAGACAGAGATGCTGTACTTGCTGTAAGTACTTATTTGTAATCCACATCTGTGGTTTTAGAATCCTTAGAACCTTTACATACACAAAAGCGGTGCTTACGATCTTTATGTAACATTGCCCTTGATGTTTCTTGTAGACTATATTTAAAAAAATTAAAACTTCTTACACTACCTTCCCTATATATACATCATGGAAGCAATAAAATTTGTAAAACAACACCCTGAAATATTTAAACGGGCAAAAGATATTACGAGACGTAATAATATTAGAAATCCAGATAGACTGGTATTGGGCTTTATGCCCAGAACGACCCGAATGCAAAAAAACAGTTACATAATGTGTGTGAAATTAATCAATAAGGTCCCTGAACATATTAAAACACTGCCAACATAGAAATGTCTTGCAGCTCTAATGGAGTGGCTAGTCGATAAGGTGTTTTATTCCATTAATGATTTCCTGAATGGTTAAATGTTAATAATCATCTTACTGAATCGAATTTGTTTAAATATAAAATAAAATTATAAACTAGTGAATTTTCAACTATTAATTAAGTATTACTGACATTATATAAAAATTTGCATACTATCAGAATATGGCTAAGTGGGCTTGCTCTGTTAACATAACTAAGTACTTACCTAAAACTTATGTAATACAATTATAATGTACCACCCCATTTATTGCAAATAAATATTATGAATTATGAATCAACAGTGTGCAATAGTTTGCCATAGTGTATTTATTGCTTAAAGGTATCTTATAGAATTTGTTTTATTTAGCTACCCAGAAACAGAACTGATGATGTTGTTACTTGATATATGGCCCATTATTTCAGCCTCTACCAGAGGAGCAGCGGACCGACAACTCAGGTTATTACGCAGACCTGCTTCCAGTGATCAATACAACTAGAGTGATTAACCATCTGGTACCAGTAATGCCTCAAGTAGATGCCACTATTAGCATCAGCCACTTTTTACAACCCACTGCATCCACATCGCATTCTATATTATTAGTTCTGTTTAATCTACTGGTATTTAACGAAGGACGTTTGAGAGATATTGCACCGTTTGAAGAAGAGCTATTTGGAAAAACAGAGCAGGTTAGTTAAATATCTTTTCTTAGGTGAAATTGTAGCATTAAGGTTCTGCTAAAATCTTATGAATGTACTTGGTGGTTTAAAGATTACCCTACATACAAACTTTACCTCTTTATAATATTAGTATGTATACAATTATGTATGTTAATTTTTCATGACAATACCGAAAAAAAAAATCCTAAAAAAAATTGTGCCCGGTTACCGCAATAGGCTTTCCCCCAATTATGTGGGACCAAAAAATTACTGGCAAAGAGTCCGTGTGTAATGCACCTATGCCTACCCCTACGGGGATATAGGCGTGATATATGTACCTTTATTATATCTTCTAAAGTTAAGGTGTGTCCAGAATATAAATTCTTCAATGATTTCATTTTATTTTATTTTTATGATTTCATTATTACAGGTTAAATCTTTAGAAGAAAGAAAGAACAAACTGTTGGAGCTATTAAATGAACAATCAGAAGAGAAAGGCAAGCGTTCCTTGAGATTAGAAAAGGTAACTAATATTACTTATACAAAATCTCTGCAGGTTTCTAGGGTAAGGTATTATACCATAATAGCTTAGATCAAAAATACCTAGATTACTGATCAGTGCTTTAAAAACGGCACCACTTCACCTCGGTCATTGCACACTTGGGCGCTTCAACCGCTTCCATACTAAGTTCCTATTCCGCTTGCTGACTCTCGAGGGATGCGACAACGGCGCTGCATGCTTTTGTATTAATTATTGCGAATTATTTCTATGTCAAGCATCAATGTACAATCTTGTTTATTTTATAGATGGTATTTGTAATAATTACGAGTGCCTATATAGTATTCGAGTGCCAAGATTCCGCGTTGTATTTGTACTGAATCCAATATCTACAGTATTTTTGATCTAAGCCATCATAGTATAAAACTTGTCAAATGTTGACACAAGAACTAACCTCAAAATTACCAAAATGGCACCAAGTAATTGTCGGAATGCTTCGGTGGCGTCCACTTTCGACTCCGGAGTCTCGGGTGCGATTCCCGGGTCGAATCAAATATTTGTGTGATCCACAAATGTTTGACGACGGAGTTTGAGTGTTTCTAAATATGTATATATTTAGAAGTGTATGTTTATCAGTTGTCTAGATCCCATAGCACAGCGTTTCCCAAAGTGGGAGATAACGCCGCCTTGTGGGCGCTGCAGGCCTAAAGGGGGGCGGTAAGACCCAGAAAAACTTTGAAGTATTGTCAAAAGTCGCAACTTTAGACAATAATCCAAAGTTTGGTTACTTCTTGGTAATAAAATACACAACATACATCTCAAAAAATCTAGTATTCTAGTAGTATTAGTAGTCTAGTATTCTTAAAGAGATTTTTTTCAAAAATGTCTTGTATTCACCAAGATTAATAAAAATCGTCGGTGTCGCTAGTGGACGCGCTTACCAGGGCGCACTCTTCATTTAAAGTTATAGTGGTTTTTAAGTAGGTAAAAAAAATGAGGGCGTTAAAAAATAATTTATTATCATAGTGGCAGTAGACAAAATAAGTTTGGGAACCCCTCCGATAGCACAAGATTATAAGTTAGTTTAGGCTAGATGATGTTGTGAAAGAATGTCCAAAATATATAATGGAGTAGCAGTAGCTTTACATTAAAAAAAATTAATCCATTCCCCTTAATCAGACATTCTGATTTTTAAAGTGGGTTAAAAATGAATTTGCTTCTGCTGTCGCTTCGCTTACATCTTATACTACTCAACGGATTTTAATGGTGTTTTTAACGATGGATAGAGGGTTTCAAGAGGAAGGCTTACATTTTTGGTGACCCGGCCTGGCTTCACATGGGTACTGAATGGGCACGGAAACACTGGATAGTCGCCATACAACATTTTGTCTCTTAAGCAAAGCTTCTACTATCACAAAACACCCAACTCCAGAACAAATTTTTGTCTAAATTGAACTCGGTACCTCGTGAGGTGGCAATGTCATGCAGGTGAGATCGTACAGTGAACTGGCTCCATCATCGAGGAAGGCAGTGTGATGAGCACTATGATTTGAGTGTCTGGGTGTAATTTATCTATGACTAGCTGATCACCGCGAAACACGCGGGTGGGCGTGATATAGTCCCGATTCCCGTGGGAACACATTACCGGGATAAAAATTATCCTACGTTACTCAGGGATAATGTATCATAATGTATCAGTTGAGTAATTATGGAGCATATTCAATTCAAACATACAAACAGTTTAGATATGTATTTATTTAGAAATACACACTGTTAATTAGATCCCACAACACAAACTTACCATACTTTGAGCTAGATAGCTTTGTGTAAAACATATCCTAAATATTACAGTTTTCGAAACGAAAATCTCTTATACAACAGTAATGTCCGTCCGTGAACAACTTTCAGCTCGAGAACGGTAAAAGCTAGAGACTCAGTGTAAACGCCAATCGACTTAGCATAGTCGAAAACCCCCAAAATGAACTTGACCTTTGACCTCTGATCTCAAGGTCAAGGTCAAAACGAGAACGGTAATAGTTAGAGACTCAAGACCAGGTGTAATCAACTCAGCATGGTCAAAGACCTCTAAAATGATGTTGAACTTCATGTCATGTGACATTTTTTAGATTTTATGAAAAAACTTTCGAATTATCCATAATATATAGCAAATATTTGCCATATTTTTAACTTGTTTATTATTATTGATATTCTAGCTTGCCAATGACATAGCACAGTATAAGAAAGACGAAATGGAAGAAATGGAGAGACATGATGAAGACAAACAGGAATGTGAGAGTATATTGAAGGAACACCAACAGGCTGAGAAGGTTGTAGAACAGAAGAGGAGTCATAGGAATGAGTTAATGGGTGATATTGATAAGAAAAGAGCTTTGAGGTAAGTTAGAGTTATGTCCTCAGATCAACCATTTATAGACAGATGGCGAGTCTCACCCGTTTTCTTCCTGGCGACTTCTAAGCAGCTCGGATATAAGTTGCCCAGTATGGCTAGAATAAATATGTTTGCGTGCCCATGAGCCACATTACATTGAAACACCCCTAAAAAAAAAGTGTGTGTGTCAGCTCCGACGCACGACTGGAGTTTACTCCTTAAGTACGAGTATCTAACCATAACAAATTAGAAAGTTGCGCACTAGAGGTGCGCACCAAAAACGTGACACGATTTTCGTTACTTGCTAGTAGGTTTTACCCCTCGGATTTTTCTCATACCTTATATATGAAAATCGATTCTTAAGGAGTAAACTCCAATAAGATCTCAGAACAATAACTGTAAACAATAATTAGTTAACTTTTTTTCCCACAAGACCACGGAACACGACAATATAAACTGGGAATGCTATAATGACGTTACGTTATCCTCTACTGTTTGTCTGTTCAGCGCTCTATGTTTTTACTGTTACTGACATCTAAACTAACTATACTGCACTGGTTTTCATGCCGTTTCCACCAATGGATAGTGCTTGTTCATATGTGTGAATGTGTTCCCACAGGACTAGGGAAGCATAAAACTATCTCACGAGCGCAAGGCCGCAAGCCGCGTGTATTAGTCTATAGTAATATTATAAAGAGAAAACATTTGATTGTTTGCATTGAAAAGGCTACGTAACTACTGGACGTTTTACTAACATGTACCTACATTATCGCCGAATCCCTCGAGTGACATATTACGCTACATTTTATCACGGTAATGTGTTCCCATAGGAAAACAAGAAATTGGGTGGAGTCGCGATTTTCACCTAGTTATTATTATAAAGCCCGAATCTTTTCGGACAAAACGCTCTAAGCATTATTAACTACTAGTAGTAAAATATCAAAATGGGCTACATCTGTATAATATGTCTGTCTATTATAATTTATAGGGTTTACGACGCAAATGACGTCAAATTCAAAGCGCAGCAGGCGGCACAACACGTACTAGAGGCAGAAGAGAGACTTGAGTCTCTTCGCGCCACTCTCATGCAAAAAGAAAACAGCCTCAAGAATCTGCAGACGATCAAACCTAATTTAGACGCTGCTAACAATCTGTTGCAAGAAATTATGAATTTAACCTGCAATTTAAAGTTAGTATTAAAAATATAAATTACAAAAACTAGGATACACTGTAGGTGAACTTACCTTAATAGCGTGATCTAGAAATTATAATATGAAGCAAAGATTGGATGATGTCGGTAGCTTAATGGTCAGAGCATTCCACTTGTTAGGGACAGGTTGTAGGTTCAAGTAACTGCCTTATCATTTTAGTTTTTGTGATTTATAATTTCAATCTTAATATTTTAAGAATAGTTTAAGCAAACTCATAGCTTTGAAATAATAGTAGTATTAGAAAAATTATGATGATACCCCTTTTGATTGGAACTGAACTGTGTTTTGTCTGATCCCACATCCCAAAGGGTTTGAAAACTGTATAGATTCTATATCTAATCCTTCAAGCATCGTGGAGAGCCTACTTACCTATAGTCCGGCAATTTCGTGCGCGACCGTCCCGCGGGGTGACAGACAGTGGCGCGCCATTCTAGCACACGGCTACACACGAAGAGAAGTGTGCCAGGATAAATCTTGCGATAAGTTGTACTTACTTGTGACGTAATATAGGAGTAAATAAAAAGATAGAACTACTTTTATTGTTTATATTTTTTTATAATGCTTGAGGACAAATTATTAGGAAAACTAAAATTATGATATATTGTTTTATTATAAATCAATTTCCATATCACTTTCATGTTCACTCTCTGTTTGATCTTCTTCATAACTTTCGTCGTCATCATCATCGTCGTTTTCACCCAGTTGAATTATGAATCTAAAAAGACAAAAATGTACTATAGAAATAATAAACAACTTCACGCACAATGACATGATTCCGAGATTATAGCTTGAGCACTCTGCCAAGTTAAAGCAATAATAATCGATTATGTTAATAAACAATAACGTACCTGTCCATTTCATCGTCAAATACTCGATCTGAATTATAATATTCGTCCTCGTTTTTCGCCTTAAAAAATTGGTACACTTTATGTACAACTTCCTTAACTTGTCTTGAGATAGCCTTACTCATCCTGAGATCTTAATCTCGTGTGCGTCGAACTCAAAGTCAAAGTAGTACGGAATATCAAGCACGTGTTGCCGTTTCGACTGCGCGGCCGAGACTGCCGTATTTGACGCGCAGATGCACGCGTTTCCCTTCCCGCTGCACCACCCGCTACCCGCTGACATCTTTAGTACCTCGTCCCCGCCACCGTCTGTCACCCCGCGGGACGGTCGCGCACGAAATTGCCGGACTATAAGTGGTGATGTAATTATGCTTGAAACTATGAGGCTGTTATGACGGGCCGATACTGGTCAAAGCCCTTAAAAAAAAAATTAAAAGAATGGTTATAATAATATGTACTTAGTTAAGTTCTTGTAACAACTATTCAACCGTTGTCAACCTAAAGAGAAAGAAACAGCCAAAATCCATAATTGCTACTATAACAACACACAAAGTCACGTCTTAAACAGAGGCGATATTTAAGCTTACATTTCGCCAATCACAGTTGGTACCTCGTATCGCAAGAGTCATAGCGAGTTTATTCCGTTCCGAGGAATTACGTAGTCTAAGTACATTTTGTGGTCCTTCGAGCCGGTTTACGAGCTTGAAGTGACGGTAGTTGGTATAATTTAAAATGGATTTGAACTTGGTGCAATGGTGACTTGTTCACTTTCCATCTTAATGTTGCCTGGAATAGATCGCTATTAGGATAAGGCCGCCCTTTGTATATTTCATTTAACTGTAATTTGTTTTACTTGTACTGTTATTTGTGTTGTACAATGAATGAAGTATTTTAACCCCCGACGGAAACCCGAATAAGTTCGACGTGTGTGTGTGTGTGTGTGAGTGTTTGTAAGTCTGTCTGTGGCATCGTAGCTCCCAAAGGGATGAACCGATTTTGATTCTATTTCTTTTATATTGGATAGAAACAGGCGTTACTTGACGAAAATCCATGACAAAACAATGGTAAGTAAAAATTTTTTAAGAAAAAACTTTTTAGCATTAGAGAGAACAGCTGGCTGTTCTCTCTGAGACAGTCTTGATAATGCCTCGTTTAGAGGCGAAACAATTGTCGACGTTTTGTTGTCCTTTTGATTCTGCGAAAAATTAATGCTATTAATTAATGCTAAAAAGTTTTTTCTTAAAAAATTTTTACTTACCATTGTTTTCTATTTCTTTTGTTTGAAAGATGGGTTAGGGGAGAGTGTTCTTAGCTATGTTTTATAAAAATCGGTTAAGCCATTTCAAAGATATGAGGAGTGAAAGTGGTGATGAAAAATTGAAGGCATCAGCATCTTAAGAAATGGTCACCCATCCTAAGACCGGTCTGACTAGATGTTGCTTAACCCTTGCAATGTGTTGGGTATCAAATGAAAGGTCATAACTTATACATCACTTTTTGTGAGTCGGGGGTTTTTTAAATTTTTAATGTAATTTTTATTATGTTATGTTATATAACATTTTAGAGACAGCGAGACTGGTGATTTAGAATCGGAAAGCAAAGAGGGTGAAATAAATGTTCTGAATACCGAGGCTTCGGAATTGCAAGCTCAACTGATAGAACTGCAAGCTGCCAGGTAAACTATAATAATAGTTAGTGTCCGACCGAAACATGTTTTCTCGCGGAAACCGGAACTGAAAACGAACTTTCGCTGCATAGCGTCGAGAGCGTCCAGCAGATACTTCGCGGAGCCGTCCCAGAGGTGAGAGCAGTATTCGACGCAGGGTCTAATCTGCGTCTTGTACAGCAGACACCTCTGGTCCGGTGTAAAGAATCTCTTTACCTTATTCAGTATTCCTAGTTTCCGCGAAGCTAGCCCTATACATCTTTCGATGTAGTTTTTATTATTGAACTCTCGACGAACGATGGCGCAGAACGGTTTCTTCACACACTTGACTCAGGTTAGCGGTCACTTTTTTTTGTCCGATCTCGAAAAAACTTGGCATTGTAACTTGTTAGATTTTTAAGAGATGAACCTCATGTATCATGTGAGAAAAAGGTTTCACTCAAAAAAATCACATCAAGAAAGTATTATTTCAATTAAAAGTATCTATTAGTTAGATACTATAGAACGTTATGTCCAAAATGGCCGAATGAATTTAATAAGAAGTAGCAGCTATATTGTAATTTTAAAAAAAAATTGAAATACGTCGGTGTTGATGAAAGGCAACAAAATCTTACGTGCCAGCCGCTATGGCACATCCAATTAAAGTCCTGGGCGTTTCGGACTATTTAATATTATACATACAAAAAGTTCAAAAAGTAATGTGTAAATAAAAAAGGTTCAGAGGGACTTCCAGGAACGCCTGCAGGCCCCGCATGTTATGCAGAGCTTCAGGGATTGATCCTGGAGTCCCGAGATGCCTTGCCAGAGGGACATTAACATTTTACCATTATAAGTAAAGAATTATTGTGATGCTTTATGTATATGTTACGATTAACAACCGGCTAAATCTAGTTGTAACCGCACCCTTGAGAGGCTACATAGGTAGCTGAAATCCGCCAGTGCCCTGGTTTATCCTACCGGTATGCCCGGCAATGGACGTTGCCGTAACATATACTGTAGTAATACTAAGCAAATATTGTACATTTTAGGGCGGAGGTGGCCAAAGTGAGACTCGACAATCAAGTCAAGCGCCAAAACGAAAAAACCATATTACATAGGTGAGTGACACTGATGACTTTGATTCCCTTACACACAGGTAATCATGCAATTTTCGCCATAGGGGTAGGCAGAAGAACTTGGCGAGTTATTATTTGGTCTCCAAAAAAACCCAAGTTTGTTGTGTGGGAGCCGTTAAATATTTCAGAATTTGTTGTTATAGAGGCAACAGAAATAAATTATCTGTGACAACAATTTCAACTTTTTAACTATCGCGGTTCATGAGATACACCGTGGAGAAAGACGGACGAACAGCGAGGTCTCGGTAATAGGGTTCCCGTTTTACCCTTTGGGTACGGAACCCTAAAAAGGTTTTAAGCGATTCATGTTCAGTATGAAAGGACCGATTCAATCATATACTTAATTACAATAAAGGTCCAAAATAACGTCAATAGGCTCGCCCCCTGTTATTGTAATGATAATACGCTTCTGTATTCATCTATATAGAAATGGTGAATGTAATTTTTGTCCCCCTTAGCTCTCGAGAACTGCTTATGCTCTGTGATGGTTGACCCCTCTATGGATAGCCCTCGATCTGAAGGCAAGCCTAAAAATCTAAAATTTGACCTAGCCCTAAGGGGTCAAAAGTTATAGGCCAAAACCTATGGCGTGGTGCGGCGCGAAACACCGCGCATGACACCGTACGTACTAGTAGTTCTAGAAATGAACGCAAGATTGGATATCGACGGTTAAAGACTTAGTAACTCAGTTGATAGAGTATTCCCTATAAGGGAATACCGCTGGTTCAAGTCTAACCCTAAAGGAATGTTCACATTATCAGTCGCGACTTACGGATACGAATGATAATGTGATCACGGCTTAATTAAAACATTCGTGTTTAATAAATGTGAGTGAGTTAAAAAAATTGAGGTTATCAATTCGACTATGTGTTGTTTTTTGGTCGTTACCTCATATCTTTGGACTGGATAAAACGGTTCTAAATAAAAAAACTGCTTCGCGAATGGTCCCATTTCAATTTGATCCCATTCCAAAAATTGTTTGGTTGAGTTTTTGAAGGGTGAATATTTGAAGTGTTTCTAAGGTTGATATTTATAGAGCGTGCTTGGACTTATCTCAAGCTTGGCTAAGCAAAATCTTAGCTAAGCTTATATGCTAAGTACAATCCTTGATTTGGAATTTATAGTCTGACTTAGCTTAGCTCGAGCTAAGTTCTAAACACATGGTTTTAAGTGTAATTTTGCCATTTATATCTGATACTTCTATTAATAATAATAAAGAATATGTGATATTTGAGAACATTATTTTCATAAGATAAGTACAGTTATTTCGGAGTTTATCGTAAGTCACCGTTTTTGTGAACTTAGACTTGGCTTAGCTTAAGCTAAGACAAAGACGAAGATCGCATTATAAATCCCGATTTTGTCTCACGCTTTATAAATCTCAACCATTATTCTTTATTTTTAATTCCACGAGACCGCGGTCGCTCCCATGTCCATTGCTGCGGGCGTCTCTGGAACACGAGAAGGTTTTTCCAGTGGCGCCCGGGAAATCTCACCCTGTCATTTATGTTGTAAAATATTTCATAGTTCTCTACGTGAAGCTGAGGAAAAAGAAAAAATACTGCGAGAACAGACTAAGAAAGCTCTCCATCGTACAGAGGAAATTAAACAGGCAACTCTCGAATACGAGTCTCAGAGATCTAATAAAATGAAGGAGGTCTCTACACTTGAAACGGAATTCCGTAATGAGGTGTGTTATTTCGATATTATTTTACACGATCAATCGCGAACCTATATATAGAAATGGGGAATGTACCCTCCCTTAGCTCTCGAGAACTGCTCATGCTCCCATGGTTGACCCCTCTAAGGATAGCCCTCGATCTGGAGGCAAGCCAAAATATCGAAAATTTGACCTAGCCCTAAGGGGTCAAAAGTTATTGGCCAAAACCTATGGCGTGTTGCGGCGCAAAGCACCGCGCAAGACACCGTACTAGTACTATAAAAATGGATACAGACAGACATACAGCACGCCTATATACCCGAAGAGGTAGGCAGAGTTACATTACACACTCACACTTTGCCAGTATTGTTGTTGTTCCTAAGCATAGAGGACATGCCTGTTGCCGTTACAGGGCACTACAAAAATCCATATTATTATTATTCTCTTTATTAAAACTTAACACATATTGATTACATTTTTAAATAGATTTATAAAAAAATACATTTAAAAATATAAAAAACAGTAACCAGTCGAGTACAGGGACCAGTGGTTAGGGCTCCAGAGACAGGTACTTCCGCACAATACGGGCCGTATTCATCAGTACTGCCTTCTACACTAAGCCCTTTTTTTTATTCCGCGAGATCGCGGCCATTCCCATGTCCATTGCTGCGCCCGGCGGACTTTGGCCAGCTGTGTGGCCTCTTCGGGGCACTAAGCCCTTGACCCAGCTGCCTAATTATTATTTCGTTTATTCAATAACATTCTTATTTTATACATTTTTAAATAGATTTATAAAAAACACAAATACATTTAAAAATATAAAAAATAGTGTCCCACCAGTAGCGGAGTAGGACCCCAACTACCGGCGGTGGAGGCTACAGACTGAGAAACCTCCTAACAATATGGCACGTGTCGAGGATAACAGCCTTCTGAATCTGACTCTTGATCCAACAATCTAACGAGAGTCTCTTGAGGTGTTGATCGAAACTCTTAGCTATTAGTCCGTTTGCCGAAACGACCACCGGGACAATGATCGTCGAGTCTACGTTCCACATGGCGGTTATCTGGAAGGACAGATCAAGGTACTTACTAAGTTTGTCCTTCTCTGCCTTAACAAGATTCTCATCATTCGGGACGGCGACATCGACGAGCACTGCCCGACGCTGGGTCCGATCAACCAACACGATATCGGGCCTATTGGCAACAATAGTCCTGTCCGTGATGATTGATCGGTCCCAGTAGATCAATGCACGACCATTCTCAAGAACTAGCACTGGTGTGTACTTATAGTACGGTACTTCAGACTCAATAAGGTCATATTGAAGAGCAAGTTGCTGGTGGATGATCCTGGCTACTTGATTGTGCCTATGCAAGTACTCGGTGTTAGCAAGATACGAACAACCGGAAATAATATGGCGAAGTGATTCACCAGGACGGTGGCATGCTCGACAAATGTCGACCGTACCGTCCTTCATGATGTATTTCCGATAGTTGTTCGTCTTGATAACCTCATCTGCAATTGCACAGGCAAAACCTTCAGTTTCCCCAAAGAGGTCCCCAAAACGCAGCCAGTTCACCGATGCGAGCAGGTCTACATCGAGTCCTGTTAAGACTCGGTAGAACCGCCCGTGTAGCTCCTTGCTCTTCCATACGTCCTTACGGTCTTCAGTACTTAACACCTTTGGTTTACGCCAGTTCTCGTTAGCCAAGGAAAGAGGTGTCAGGCCCTTGTCAACTTTCACAACATCGCAATGAATGTCACATCCATTCTGTAGGAAGTAATCCCTGAGACTGCACACTTCACGGTTGTGGAGGTTCTTGGCATTCAAAAAGCCTCGACCCCCCCACTTTCGTGGAATGTAAAGTCTCATGACAGACGATCGTGGGTGTAACATTCGATGCAATGTCAGTTGTTGACGGACTCGCCTATCCAGGGCGTCTAGTTCCGTTTGAGTCCACACCTAAGTATGCCAAAGGAGTATAACAATAAAGGTATCACCCAACCGTTGAAAGCCCGCATTTTGTTACCACCGGACAAAGAACTGTTAAGAACTTTTGTCAGGCGGCTAAAAAAACGTTCTTTCACCGATTTCTTAATATCCTCTACCGCTATACCCAATGACTCTGACATACCTAGGTATTTGTATGTTTCGGTCTCGGTGCGAGATCTGAGAGTTATTATCTCAGAAAGTTGTAGATTCGGTGAATTTACAACCTTCCCCCGCTGTACATGCATAACCGCACACTTATCAACACCGAACTCCATCTTAATGGCATTACTAAAAACTTCCGTAGTTTTTAATAATGTCACTAAATCTTGGTGCTTCGGTGTGAATAGTTTGAGGTCATCCATATACATCAGGTGAGAAATAACCTCACCCCCTCTACGAAACCGATAGCCTAGCCCTGAATCCTTCAGCAATGTGCTAAGTGGATTCAGTGCTAAACAAAACCACAATGGACTCAAACTGTCGCCCTGGAATATACCACGCTCAATCCTTATCAAGTCATGCGAATCAGAGGCGTACCCACCACTACCTGGTTGACGAAGGACTGTGGTCCACTGCCCCATACACGAGACTAAGAAGGATTTAAGAGTCGGATTAATTTTATACAACTCTAAAATCCTCCTCAGCCATGAATGAGGCACCGAATCATAGGCCTTCTTGTAGTCAATCCAGGCAGTAGAGAGGGCGCCCCTACTCCGCTTGACCTGTTGGCTAATGGCCACGTCAATAAGGAGTAGCTCCTTAGTACCACGTGACCCAGCCCTACATCCATTCTGAGCGTTATCTAAAATATTGTTAGACATTATGTGTGAATTTAATTTACTTCTCAGAATGGATGTAAGGAGCTTGTAGATGGTAGGTAAGCAAGTGATAGGTCTATAGTTTTTAGGTTCCGTGGTACTACCTGATTTATGGAGCAGGAAGGTGATGCCAGTGGTCATAAAAGCGGGTAAGGAACCAGACTCGAGGGCTTCTTGATACTGTGTTGCCAAGCGTTCATGCGAGCTCTGAACCCACTTTATCCAAAAGTTGTGCAATCCATCCGGCCCAGGACTTTTCCAGTTCGGGGCCTTACGAATTGCACAACTAACATCTTCGGAGTCTATGGTAATAGACTCCATGGGTTCGATGATACTGCATTCACGCTCGACGACACGGATCCAGTTGCCCTCCGAATGTTCGACGGGCACCGACCATATGTCACGCCAAAATTGATTCATGGTGTGAGCATCTGGCAGTTGTCCATCGCTCAAACGTTGTCCAGTTCCCTCCCACTCTCGGTACACCTTCCTTTGGTCACTTTGGAAGATGCGATTCTGCCAGTATCTATTTACACGCTCTCTATAACGACGGATACGGCTTGCCCATGCATACACTTTCTGTTTCAGAAAGTCAATACGTTCCGTGACATTGGTTAAGTATTGCTGGGGACGAATACCGGTCCCAGCGAATGCCTGACTCACGAAACGCATGACCCGGGGACGACTATTTCCCCGGCTAAAACAGATAAGCTTCGCAATGAGAGTCCTAAATGTGCCGATACGTCGCTCGATTCTTGCCTGCCATACGGGCACACCACCCGATCGTGGTGCACGGTTAAATTCAGGGAATTTAACGCGTGCAACACGACAAGCGGTAATAGCTCCACAGTAAAGAATCGAGTGGGTATCGAGCAAATCATTGCTAGTCCGTAAGTACGGAGCTAGCAACGCATTCAGGGCTCCCATCAACGCCAGATTTCGTCTATGCATGGGTAAGCGTGGTAGCCGTGGTCTAGAATTAGGTGCAAACCTATATTGAGAGATCACATCTTCTAAAGTACTCCTTAATTGCTCGCTTACCTGGACAGATATATCACTCGTATCATCTCCCACGTCGAGCACGGTATCAACTAAAGTGGCACTAGTTGCAACCGTGTGTGTAGCAGGTGACGGTGCTCTCGTTGACGCTGGAGCTGGTCGAGTAGATAACACTTCCAGGCGTAGTCGATCAAGCACAGGTTGATCCAACAACTTGCATCGTTGGATAGCCCGCACTTGATCCGATAGTCGCTGGACGGCAACGGTCATTGTTGGTTCAAGAGCCTGAAACAAAGGGAGCATCCTTGAACGGTACGCAGTCAGGTTGGTTTCCCCTTCTGTAGCCTCATAATATGCCCGCATGACGTTTTCATTGATGGATGAAGTCCATCGCATGCGGTGCACAATACCACCGGTAGTGGGGACCCTACTCGAAGCTGGTAGGCTTCGGGGCCCCAAACTGCTCGGCGGCCGGCCTCTCCCTCGCCGGCGTACAGGTGTTGGCGACGTCGGCGGGGAAAAATACTCATCACTTGACGATGAACTCGACGCCTCAGCAAGCACTTGTGTCGCAGGAGTGCGGTCCAGCGCTTGCGAGGCGGAGCTAAGTGATGAGTCCGGGGGTGTTAGCTGTGCATTTTTACTCCTGGCTCTTGTTATCATCGCTATCCATAATCATTCATAATATTTATTTTCTCGTAACATTCTGATATTTTGATAGTTGACGTTTGTCAAAACTTCGCTTCATATTTGCACTTTGGTATTCTTGTAATAAATTGTGAAATATAATATTTATGGACTTTTTGGTGATATAATTTAGAAATCAGTAAGAATTTTAAAAATTGAGGAAGATATTTGAGATAAAAATATTAAAATATTTTATTGATGAAAATGACGTATGTACAGATGTCCAGAGTTGCCAGTTTTTATTATTATTAAGCCTTTATTGCTGAAACTAAACTTACAATACATTAATTTCATTAAGCTCACTTATAAACTATCACATCGAATTTTCGGTTCAGTGTTCAGCGTATCCTGTGACACATAGGCCTCTTTCAACTGCTTCCATTCATTTCTGTCTTTGGCTGTTCTTGACCATATAGATAAAAATCCATAACCAACCTGTAAATCTAACCAAAATTCTCACAGCCAGGACCGATGTTACAGACCACTGCAGTCTTAGTGACGATATAAAAATGAAATAGTAAATAATCGTGCCTGCTTTTGTTTTTTTTTAAATTCCGCGTGACCGCGGCCTCTCCTATGTCCATTGCTGCGGGCGTCTCTGGTACACACAAAAGATCGTGTCTGCTTAATTACAACTCATTAGTAACCCTTAATGTACATATTTGTTCACAAATACAAATTTCGGAAGACCACTAATGTATTTACACATCTATTGAGAATTTTACATAAAAAACATAACATAGCATCACGCCTTTTTCCCCGAAGGGGTAGGCAGAGTTGTGCAAACACACCCACATCTCGCCAGCTATGTTAGGTCCCATGTAATAGGGGGCGAGCCTATTGCCATTTACCGGGCACAAGCTCCAGACTCTGGGATAATTATCTGGGTAAAATTCTAAAGAGAATTATACATTATCCACCAGACCCGGGAATCGAACCCGAGACCTCGAGCGAGGCAGTCCGTACATAGTATCATTGTGCCACCGAGGTAGTGAGAATTTTATATAAGTAAAATAGCGGACTCACACGGAATGGCTCGTGTCAAATTATAAACCTAAACCTTCCTTCAGAACCACTTTAGCCACTATGCAGCATGAAAATCAGTGCAGTGGTTTTTGAGTTTATCGCGAACAGACAGATGCTGCGGAGGACTCCGTTTTATTGACCGAGCGAGTGTCTACATTTCGAGATTGGACAATTTTGCTTTCGTCCGTCTGTCTGTCGGTATGTGTGTTCCGGGCTAGCAGCCACAGTTGTTATCCGATCTTCACGAAACTTGGCACAAGTGTTCCGTGATTTGGTTTTAATTTGAGCTTTTTTGGATTGGAGGGAAAAAGGGGAAAAAAGCTCAAAAAAAACAATTTTTAATGCTCGCGAGGTCTACTGTTCGACCACAGGGCGACCACTAGTAATATGTAGGGATAACAGGCGCTAGAGGCATCAGGCATCTATAAATATTGCTGTTTTTGGCCATGCTCACACAACGTCATCTAGCCCAAACTAAGCTATAAGCTTGTGCTATGGGATCTAGATAACTGATAGACATACTTTATATTTCTAAATACATACATAACATACATAGAAAACACCCAAACTACGAAACAAACATTTGAATCCGGGAATCGAACCCGAGACTCCGGAGTCGAAAGCCGATGCACTACTGACCACGCTACCGAAGCAGTCAAATCAATCTGTGTACCTCCAAAGTATTCTTTTATCTGTGACAATATAACCCAAAAAATACGGGTTCGTTCTTACCCGGCTGCGTCAGCGAGGGTTAAGTTTTTTGACAATAATGATCAATCAATCAATCAATTAATAATTTTATTGCTGAACATACAATACAATACAAATACTCTTTATTGTACACAAAAAAGAAAACATACAATTAGGAGACTTAACTTAAAGATAGTACAAAAGGCGGCCTTATCGCTAAAAGCGATCTCTTCCAGACAACCTTTGGATGGATAGCGAGTTAAAGAAATTAAAAGTGTAGTGTACAATACGTGAAAGAGAAAAAAGTGTGTGTGTCAGCTCCGACGCACGACTGGAGTTTACTCCTTAAGTACGAGTATCTAACCATAACAAATTAGAAAGTTGCGCACTAGAGGTGCGCACCAAAAACGTGACACGATTTCGTTACTTGTTAGTAGGTTTTACCCCTCGGATTTTTCTCATACCGGGCGCCTTATATATGAAAATCGATTCTTAAGGCGTAAACTCCAACAATATAAATGAACTAATAAACTTACCCAGGTAGTAATAATATCATAGGAAAAGAAACTACATAAATACTTAAAATACACAAAATACATAGACATTCTAAATATTGTTTAGAGAAAGGTAGTAATCAGTTAACATATTTTTTGAAAGAAGTAAGAGATTGCGCACGTCTGATGTGAAGTGGTAAAGCATTCCACAAACGAACCGCCCTGACCGTGAAAGATTTGTCTGCGTAAGTAGACGGGCATTTCCAGCATCAAATTTGCCGATGACCTCAAAGATCTTGAATGTGTGTCATGAAGGAACCTAAACCGTTCTTTAAGATATTGGGGAGTGCGAGGATTGAAGAGTACATGTATACTATATAGCAGTAGCAGAACATGTTACCTACATAACTACCTAGCCTAAATGTCATGTCCTACCTATTTAGGCTACCAGCTGCATCGCAGTTACACTGAAAAGCTGATCCTGAGTTGGGAAAAGGCTAGGTAGATGTGCGAGCATCAGAGATCGGAATAGGTAGAATTTTTTTACTTAAAGTTTGAGGAAGTAGGAACTGAGAGTTGATAATACCTGTCCCTCTTGATTAAGTCCTGATACCTATTCCTATAAAACTTATAATAATAAATAATAATTTATATTTTTAAATGTATTCGTGTTTTTTATAAATGTATTTAAAAATGTATAAAATACGAATATTAAGGAATAAACGATATAATAAAAATATAATTATAATATACCTACGAGTATCAAAATTTTATCGACACATTTTCATCCCTATCCCATCTCTAGTATTCGGTGCATTCGAAGATTGACCTTGAAACAGCCAATCATAGCGCACTTACATGTTTCCGCGCGCCCCTCGCATTCCGCCAAAAACAGGTGAACTCGGTAAGGAACAAAATTACAGTAATGCGGAATCTATTAGGAGGTTATCTATGCCATGGATGTTTGTTACCGTTTCACGCTTAAAATACCTACTGAAGGTATTTTAACTTTTTAACTGTGAACCGCGGGAAATTAATAAAACCGGTTAACTGCAAGTTAGACTCCCGCACGAAGTGGTCTGTACCATTCATATTCTGGTTTTTTTTAACACTTGGTTATAGTGACAACATATATCTGTGAAAATTTCAACTGTCGGACTGTCACGGTTCATGAGATACAGCCTGGTGACAGACGGACAGCGAACTCTTAGTAATTAGGGTCCAGTTTTACCCTTTGGGTACAGAACCTTAAAAGAGGCGCGAAAGCCAAACGTCCGCGAGCGTTATCAATCACAGCTATTGCGACTCGAGTTACAAAATGGCTAATTTCTCAGAAACTACTCGGGTTGTATCTTGGTATGTTATACTGGAGTGGTTCCTGTTCAACCTTCCTGTTTAAACAAACTAACTCCTTGTTAATATTTATAGTTTGAGAGTTAGTTAATTACAGCATCGCTATGATGCTCCAGTAATTACTAACACATTTTTTTTATTCCTACGTCCATTGCCGAACGCCTCCGGTTTGCACTAGGAAGAATTTCTAGTGCCACCCGGCGGACTTTGGCCACCTGTGTGGCCTCTGTCATGGGGTTGAGTCGGGTTTTATCCCGCATCGTTGCGAAACCATGGTATCCACGCCCAGACCCACGACGAGGTCCCGGCGCTGACTTGTCTACGCTGAGCACTCTACCAACGTGTGGAGTGCGGTGTCTTCGTCGGAGGTTCCCTCGCAGTGTTGACACTGGGGTGTGACCTCACGATAGATGCGAAACAGATATCTACTTACCGAAGCATCCGTGCCTGTTAATGATCTGCGACACACGATATGTGAGGTCACCATGCAGCCTCTGCAGCCACTCCTCCATGATCGGTCTCTCCGCCGCGATGGTGGCGGTTCCCCACTTTGGTTGCTCAAGTCGTACCCTCCATATCTCAATGAGATCCTGGCGGAGTTGGGACCACTGAGCCTCGATTTCTCGAGACGCAGACCGTTGGTTCCGCTCCAGCGCCTCCTTGACCCATTGAAACAATGACGCAATGGCCCTCGCTTCCAAGTCCCATGGAGGGGTCCCGGCTAAGACTAACTAATAACATGCACTAATAAATAGGTAGCATATCCGTGACAGCTAAACTTAACATAGTAAAAAACATAATGGCTTTCCGCTGTCTGTCTCTCCCTATGTACCTATGCTTAGTAGATCTTTAAAACCACTTGTTGTATTATACACTCTTTTTGATTTTGACACGAGACCAATATACATTCTTCCACATTTAGTCTTAAGAAAATGTGTAAATGAGACAATTATTTGAAAAGAGTGACCGAGAGTTTTATTGCCAGGTTCTTTCTCTCGGTTCTACTTATTGCTTTGCGAATCTGGCAGTACATGTAAATATAGAAGCAATGACATTTTTTGTTTTAAGTACTTACTGACGTTTGTAAGAGCCATTTAGTGACCTATACAAATAAAATAAATCATTTCATTTCATTCCACGCAACGGATTTTAATGCAGTTTTCACCAATGGATAGTGGTTCTTGAAGAAGCTTTTATATAATTTGTTTGTCAAGTGGACGAAGCCGCGGAGGTCCGCTAGTAATAAATGAATATAAACTAACATTTTTTGGATTTGCCCCCCATACCCCTCTCTATAAAAAAAACTCACGACGAAAAAAATTTTAAGTAAAGGTAAATCTACTTCTGCCAAGTTTCGTGTAGATCGGATAATAATTGGGCCGCTAGCCCGGAAAAACATTAAAAACCATTATTTGATCTTTTTTCCCCCCATTTTCCCTCCAATCCAAAAAAAGCTCACGATGAAAAAAATGTACCAAAATCAAGGAACACTGGTGCCAAGTTTCGTGGAGATCGGATGAAAACTGTGGCTGCTAACCCGGAACACACATACAGACAGACAGACGGACGGAATCAAAATTGTCCAATCGCGAAATGGAGACCCTTCGCTCACTCGGTCAACTAAGAACTCGCAGGTTCTTAAAACAAGTAAAGAGTTTGGTGAACATGTTCTTTATTAATGTATTTTTTTTATTTACAGTTTAAATCAATCGACGATATTTTGCTGAGCAAAATTATAGAGGCAGAGAAAAAAGTTGAGGAGAAATTGCGTAATCGAAGGATGTAGAATAAAAGTATTGTAAATAAGTAATTAAATGTTACCGTAAGAACCCGTGGTAACTAAAGACCTTTAAAACAACGCGGTTATACGAACTTAACACAACACTGTTGTTGAAACAACTTAAAATATTTAATCAAACTGCTGACCTTTGCCAGTAACCAAATAAAATAATAATTATATCATTGCATTGTCTTTTATTTCATATTCAGTCACACAGTCACATACTGCTGGAAGTTGGAACTTCACTTACACGATATCGTCCACAATATCGTGTGTCGTTATCGTGCAATGTGAAAACGCCCATTCGGAATTTTGTAAGCGTCAGAACCCCTGGACCATCTGCGATATTTTAAGTTTGGAAACTAAATAATTACAATACAATATATAATACAATACATAATAAAATAAATAGTGAAAAGTGAAAAACAAGACGGCCAGACATTCTAACGTGAGGTTGACTGGAAAGCCGGGCGCCACTGGAAATTATTTTAGTGCTTACCACGGGCGCTCAGCAATGGATTAAAAATAAAAGTTGATTGGACTTAGATCGTGGGCAAAGGCAAGAGGTTTTTTAAAAAAAGCAAAATACAGAACTGCTCTCGAAGAAGCACCGAATAAGAATTTTATTTAATGAAACTTATTATGTACTAAAGAGAATTAACAAACAAAGGGTTGTTATTCGACTAATCTATGTGTTTCTCCGCATCGTTGCCACTGTGGAGAAGTAGTCAATAACTTTGGACATCACGGTCTTTCATGCAGTAGAAGCGCAGGTCGTATTTCTCGACACGCTAACCTTAATGACATAATCCGTCGGGCTCTTTCCACCGCCGGTATCCCAGCAGTTCGTGAACCAAACGGGCTGGCACGTGGCGATGGAAAGAGACCTGATGGAATGTCATTATTGCCATGGAAGATGGGAAGGCCTTTAGTGTGGAACGCAACATGCGTTGAAACTCGGCGCCTTCTCACCTTCCTAGTACAGCGGGTTATGCCGGCGCTGCTGCTGCATCAGCGGATAGCCTCAAACGGCGCAAATACTCAAATTTAGCAGGAGACTACATATTTGAGCCGTTTGGGGTAGAGACGCTGGGACCTTGGGGTCCGAGCGCTCGCGGACTCTTTAAAACCATCTCAAAACTTATGATCGACTCTTCTCAAGACCAGAAGGCTGGTTACTTTTTAGCTCAAAGAATAAGCATTGCCATACAACGTGGCAATGCTGCCAGTCTTCTGGGAACATTGCCAGTCGGCGACTAGGCGGAGGAGTTCTTTGACGCCTGTATATAGTGTTGATTTTAATGTGTATAGTAAAGTTTTTAGTATTTGTAAATAGTATTTTTATCCCCTTCAGTAATGTATTCAGTTTTACTAATCTATTCTTATGAACTCTGTTATCTAAAGCAGGGCTGTTCAAACTAGATAGGACCCAGGGCCAACAAAAATGACTAAATACATTGGAGGGCCGCAAAATATTTACAATTCTGTTAACATCAACCTCAATATTAGTAGTAGCTAGACGCAGTGCATGTTTAAGTGAAGTATCTGTCAATGAAGACCTGTATTTCGATTTTATAAACTTCATTGTTGAATATGCACTTTCACAAAGGTAGGTACTGCTCATCATCAAGCCCATTTTTAGCCCGAAATTCGTCAGTTTCGGGAAACGTTCCATAAGGAGCTTAAAACATTCAATTCCCGTTTCTTTTCTGCCCTTGTAAAAGGGGTCTGATTGCAGATCACACATTTCCAGTTGATAATCAATCTTTACACTCTCAACTGCGATCGTTAAGGGATCTCATGAAGAGTGCTATATCACTCTCAATTTTTTTTAAATCTGCGAAACGCTGCTCAAATTCGACGATTATTTCGTCCATGTAATTGATGTGGTCCAAAAAATTACATTCTTCAAAATTTTTCATTTCTAAATAATGTTTTTTACAACTTGGAAAAAAAGAAAAATCATTTTGTTGTAGAGACGTTCAACAATTTCAGTTTGCTTCTAAATCCATTCACATGTCCGTACAAGTTGGCTATAATGTGGTTTTTGCCTTGCAACTTTAAATTCAAATCGTTCAAGTGTTGCGTCACATCAGTTAAAAACGCAAGATCAGCCAGAAAATGAGGATCTTGCATTTTATTTTGTAGTTCGGAAGTGTCAGATGGTATTTCATTTTTTAGAAATAAAGGTATTTCTTTTCTCAAAGCGAAAAAGCGTTGCAAGCACTGTCCAGCACTTAGCCATCTGATTTCTGAATGTAATAATAAATCTCCATAGGTTGCATCGATTTCACTTAAAAACTCCCTAAATTTTCTGTGTCAATGCCCTGTTTCCACCTCTAATCACATTGGTTATCCTGGCAACAACTTTCATAGCATTCATTTGACGCAAAGATTTTCCACATAAGGCTTCTTGATGTATGATGCAGTGGAATAATGGGCAATCAATGCCATTTTGTTTTAGAAGTCCCGCGAATCCTGTCACTGTTCCGGTCATAGCTTTTGCCCCATCGGTCACAATACAAGAACACTTACGAAATCCTCCGTACTCTACTATAGCTTTCAATATATCACTATCTGCTTCAAATATATCACTGCCTTTAGTTGTTCCATGTAATGGTAGCAAATCCAGCATTTCTTCCGTGATTGTAAAATCTTTCGATATGCAACGTATGAAGATTATTAATCGGTATAAAGGTCGGTACTTTCATCCAAACATATTGAATAGTACTCGCAATCTACAAAGCAATCACATAATCTTTTCGAAATGTAATTACCCATGTCCTCTATTCGTCGCGCCACCGTTTGATGAGATAATGCAACAGATTCAAACTTTTCCGCCAATTTCGGCTGCATGAAGCGTTTAGCCATTTCAACTGCGCATTTTTTATTAAAATTCCATCACTAAATGTAATAACATATTATCTTAAGGACTTCGGGCGTTAAAGAAACTCAATTCTCTAAAGGGACTTTGGACCTCAAAGAAATTACTATTTTCAGAGGGATTAGAAATATTTTTTTATTCTCAGAAGGGCCTTTGGACCTCAAGATATATCTCACATAGGGGGGCTAGGACGTCAAAGAATTTACTGTTTTCTCTTACAAATGACTTTGGACGTATAATTAATATTACTGAGGGTAGGTGGAAAATTTTAATCACTAGAAGATGTCAATCCGATTACTATTTCTGGTTATTATAGTCTATTTATAGCATTTTGCACTCAGACAACTTTAACACAGTACTATTTATCACTGTTCTACACTTTAGTGATGTTGTTAAATATAAAATATCGCACGTGGTCCAGGGGTCCTGAACTCCTAGACGCTTGCGGAATTTCGACAACGGCTGTTTCGGACGGTTATTAATGACCCTGCTGCAGCAGCTGGTCTCCGTAAATAACGTATACCTACTTGTTTTTTATTAATTATTAGCGGACGCCCGCGGCTTCGCCCGCTTGACAAAATAAGTATAATATATAAAAATCTTCCTCGAGAACCTCTATCCATTGGTGAAAACCACATTAAAATCCGTTGAGTAGGTACTTTTAAAGATCTAAGCATACCTACGGATGATGGAAGCGACATCTTTACATAGTATAAAACAAAGTCGCTATTCCTGTCTGTCTGTCCCTATGTATGCTTAGATCTTTAAAACTGCGCAACGGATTTTGATGCGTTTTTTTAATAGATAGAGTGATTCAACAGAAAGGTTTTAATGTATTATACATGTATAATATACTAGAGTGATACCGATTATTTTAGAGGTTTCTAATGTAATGTCGTAAATAAACACTTTTTTTTGCGCTTTCATTACAAACGCTGACGAAACCCTACGAGACAGATCAAAATAATGTACTACAGTATTGTACACCATAGAAAGGTCTACAAAAAAGTCCGGGAAAGCATATGTCTATCTCTTAAGGATAACTCACAGTAACCATTTTTGTCTTTTATAAATGACAAAAAAATAATGTGTCATTGGCCCAGCTATTTTTAACAATGCAGTATTATTCCTTATGTAATTGAATACTTTACATACGTTGTGCATTTAATTTAGACCAAAATTGCCATTCAAACCATATAATTTTAACGAATGATTTAAGAGATATCTCGTGATGAAAAAAAAATAACAGCGCGGCGACGCGACACGGTGGTGGCCAATGACGGCAGTGAACACAAATCTGTAGAAGTGAAAAAATTCTGTACATTGAAAATATCAAAAAAATAAATGGCAGGGCGTGTTACTAGACCGACACCGAACCTAAAAATGTGATTAAAAAAATTTTGTCTGCCTGTCTGTCTGTTTGTTCAGGCATCACGCAAAAACTACCGGTTCGATTACGATGAAACTTGGTATAATTATTCTTTAATATCCTGGGCACCACACTGGGTACTTTTTATCCCGGAAAAGTATATACAATAAAGACAAACTTAATTTTGCGGTTCGATCCCTAGACCCGATTACTATACCAACCGCAAATAATAAGTTTGTCTTAGGGTTTTTTTTATATTGGGTTCGCCAAATTGACACCGCCCGCCTGGTGGTAAGTCGTGACGACGTCGAGCGATTGTGGGCCATTCTCACAGCACACAATACTATAGAGAGTGGCCCGCAACTTGACGACCTACTGATGTGCCTCTTCACGCTCCGCTTAAAGAACCCAGGGTTATATGTGGGAGGTAACACGTGCACAGGTAGGGCATTCCAGGCCACTATCGTTCGGCAGAGAAACGAACGTTTAAAACGTTCGGTTCTCGATAACATGCTATCCACTGTGTGGGAGTGGCATCTCTGCCCGGCACGCGTTGTTCGGGATCGGAAGGAAGAGGGTGGGATCAGATTGAAGAGCTCTTCAGAACAGGTTACGTCACCCGCAGTCACTAAGGGGCGCTGTCACTAAGGGGTCACTAAGGGGCGCTAGGGGTCACCGGTCACTAAGGGGCGCTGCACACGGCTACTAGGTACTATAATATTTTAACTTAAGATACAATATCGCTCGCCATACAATTCAATGGACTAACACACACGACGAAGATAATAAATAATATTTCATATTTTCGTATCTTAAGATGAATTTTTAATGTATAATAGAGAATATAATAGAAGATATAATAGAGAAACTGTTTGTAGGGGGCCTTTATGAACGCAATAAAACCCAAAACAATGGTTTTTAGAACTTTTGTCTGTTTGTCTGAATGTTTGAACACGCTAATCTCAGAAACGGCTTAACCGATTTGAATTTGCGGTTTGGTTTTCAATCGTTTCATAAATAAAAAAGTTATGTAGATCTAAAGTAATACGCAGGCGGAGCTGCGGGCAACAGCTAGTTGTTTTATAATATGCAGTTATAGTGATTTACCCTACTCTCTAGTACAGGCCACAGGGGATTCTTCCAAGCGGGCGGCCTTTAAGTAAAGAATAAAATTGAAAGGTAAGGTATAAGAACAAAAAACATAGTTGCAATTCTTGACGGGTACCAAATGCAACTAATCATCATCATCATTCACCGAGCCTTTTCCCAACTCAGTACCAAATGCAACTAATAATAAATTGAAATTCCATTATTTTTAGGGGTAGTGATCAGATATAGGTATCTGCGGCAGTTCAGTCTGAACGGACTGGAGTACATACACGATATAATCGCTTCAGTTCATTCCCGTTTACTACAAGATTGCTCTTATTGACGAAAGTGAATTATTGTGTTATGCTGGCTAGGCATTAATACACACCAAAAAAAAGGTAAAGGAAAAAGCGACATCGCGTTTGTTGGACCTGGGTATACGAGCCTCCTAAATATTTATATATATTCTATTTTCAACCGACTTCCAATAAAGGAGGAGTTTCTCAATTTCTTTTATGTTTGTTACCTGGACTGGGTGAACCGATTTTGATATCTATATTATATTTAATACGACAATTTGTCTGTCTGTCTGTCCGTCGCGTTTTTCAATTTATTCTTTTTTATTTTTATTTGTTTTTTTTTCGAGGCGATCCCAAGTTCGTCGGGATAACTAGTTTTTAAAAAAAATGAAAGCTACTACTTTCCATGTTGTCCCATTCCGACAATTATTTGGTCCCATTTCAGTCATTTGAAGTCGCTTGTTGTTTCAATTTTTGACGCGTATTTTTAGCATGTATTTGTTGTTATAGTGGCAACAGGAATACATCATCTGTGAAAATTTCAACTTACTATCACGGTTCATGAGATACAGCCTGGAGACAGACGGACAGCGAAGTCTCAGTAATAGGGTTCCCCTTTTACCCTTTGGATACGAAACCCTAAAAAGTACATTAGGTAAAAAAGTGGCTTCGACAAAGTACTTTTATTATCTTCGCATAAATGAGGAAGTATATCTATATATAGAAATGGGGAATGTCTCCCTTAGCTCTCGAGAACTACTTATGCTCCAATGATGGTTGACCCCTCTATGGATAGCCCTCGATCTGGAGGCAAGCCAAAAAATCGAATATTTGACCTAGCCCAAGGGGTCAAAAGTTATAGGCCAAAACCTATGGCCTGGGGCGGCGCGAAGCACCGCGCAAGACACCGTACTAGTAATATATATTACAGTCAATCAGTAAAGTACTCAATTTAGTGTGCTATTGATAAAAAAATTGAACACAAATATGCGAGAAAGAAGCTATTATCTCCTCAAGAGCGATTGACTTCAACGATTCCTTGCTGGACTGACTGAACTGGACCAAAGTTTGAACATTTACCGGTTATTACAATATTTAACCATTATATCAACGCAGGCATTAGGAAGAATAGTTCCAGATTCATGTTACTTATGTAATTTCGGAGGCATTGAAGGGTAAAATTAAAGCAATTAATTTTTTGTACATTATAGCTATATATTAACAAAATATTAACTTAGCTAAAAGAGTAGTTAGGTACTTAACATTTTATGCTAGAAAAGTTTACTGCAGACAATTAAACCAATGTTGGTAAAGGTTGCTCCGATTTCATAAATATGCATGGCCATTGAGATTGATTTATATTCTTATGAGGGGTTGAACGACATTGGTCAAATCTGAAATTCGTCAAATCGGCATTTCGTCCAATATGACAATGGTCAAAGCTGTAGTTCGTCGAATCGTGTGTTTGTCCTATTATGAAATTTGCCAAATACGCTATTGGTCAAGTTATTTTAGTACAACCAACCACAAAATTAAAGTACCGTAGTAGTTTTAATTATTTCTATTCAATTCATATTTATTTACAGAATTCATACCCAACACCAATACCGTCTTCACCATAAGGGCACACGGGGCCCGTGCCCAGGGCCCCCATTCTCAAGGGGCCCCGAAGGACCGACAATTTCTCTCACACATTTATTCTCAAAACATTTTTGTGTCGGGCACATTACCTACACTTTTTTCACAAATCAGATTTTTCACTTATCAGAAGGTATACAAGGCATATACTAGTTATTATTATTATTTATTTACTTATTTCTCGCGCAGCGGATAAGCATCGCCATACAGCGCGGGAATGCCGCCGCCATGATGGGCACCCTACCGCGGGGCCCAAACTTTTTACATTTTTTTTTAAATAGTAATAATTAAATTTAGTATTAATTTCATTTTCTATTGTACCTAGTATATAATAATGTATATTGTAAATCCTATTGTAAATAAATATACTAGTTATACTACGCCATTATATCGATGACTGCGCCTATTTCTACTGTACTAATTAATAATATTTCCAAACGCATCCTACCTAATTTACTAAGTACACCATCTAGCGATCACTCACGCAATCACTCCGATTCCAAAGTCAACCTGCTCCGTCTAAACAAGGCTTAAACATAAATGCCGACATTGTCTATGGTTGGGGGAATCCCCGAATGATGTATTAAACTTTCAGTCTGATAGGAGTGAGTGGCATTATTTTGTTTCGTTTGATTTGATTATTCATTCTCATTACCGCAAGACAAAAGTACCTCTGAATGTCACCAGGTAAAAGAGGTTACGTGTGACCGAAAATGACAAACACACATTAGATGCTGAATCATCGACTTCAAGCTACAGTGAATTAATAACTGCTAGCTTAGACAATGTATCTATGTCTCCTGATCCTGGTACTTACTGTGACGAAATTTTACCGGAAGAAGTCCGTGATATTTGGATTCGAAAAGGGCCAGAGTTTTTCCAAAATATAAATAGTGACTTCTCCGAAACTTCTACAAGTTTTCCAGATTCAAATGGTAAAACGAAAACTAGATACTTGACTAAAAATATTTTTATTCGTAAATTAACGAATGGTGAGTCTTTAGAAAGAAAATGGCTACTTTATTCACCAGCAAAGAAATCTGTATACTGTTATTGCTGCCGTCTAAATAATACCACTACAGGTACCTACTGGACATAATTTAAGTTCTCCTAATGGATATAAAGATTGGAAGCATTTAAGTAACTTATTGATAGAGCATGAGAACAGTTTACAGCACAGGGAATTTATGATAAATTATGTTGCAAGAATGAAAACTACTGAACGAATTGATACTGAGTTACTGTCCCAATATAATACAGAAATTAACTATTGGAAGAATGTGCTTAGGAGGATTGTTGCAGTAGTGAAATTTTTGGCTTCAAGGGGTCTTGCTTTTCGTGGTGATAATGAGACATTAGGATCGCAAAATAATGGGAATTATTTAGGATGCTTAGAACTGATTAGTGAATTTGATCCTTTTCTTGCTGATCACATACAAAACAGCGGAAATCGTGGAAAAGGAAGTACATCATATTTATCGGCAAATATTTGTTATGAATTTATTAATTTAATGGGACAGTAAGTTTTGAAACCCATTGTCAAAGAGCTTAAATCAGCAAAGTACTACTCTATTAGCGTAGATTCTACGCCAGATCTGTCCCACGTTGACCAACTGACTTTCATAGTTAGATACGTAAAAGATGGACAGCCTATTGAGAGATTTTTGCAAGCAGATACCATTTTAAACTTTTTTGAAAGCCTTGATATTCCTTTAAAAGATTGTCGCTGGCAGAGCTACGATAATGCATCAAATATGTCTGGAAAGTAATCTGGTGTTCAGTCAAGAATAAAAGAAGTTTGCGAATTTGCGATTTACGTTCCATGTGCGGCACATTCGTTAAATTTAGTGGGTGTTCCGGCTGTTGAGTGTGTTACTGAAGCAGTAACATATTTTCAATTTGTACAAAAAATTTTCAATTTTTTCTCGGCTTCGACAAAACGATGGAAAATTTTGACAGAGCATTTAGGTGCAAATAGAGTTTTGAAGTCTCTTTCAGAAACTAGATGGTCTGCACGCGCCAAAGCTATTAATGCTTTGCAAAATGGTAATTTAAATATTTCTGAAGCATTGTCTTCAATCGCAAGTGACATCAATCAACCAGGAGACAATAGAAAGGAAGCTCAAAGCCTAGCAAAAAAAAATGGAAAATTTTGAGATTGCTCTTCTAACGGAAATATGGAGTGATCTCTTGGGAGTTATGAATAAAACAAGTCTAAGTTTACAGAATAGCACTATGACCATGGACGTTGTTACGAAACTTTACGAATCTCTGATCAGTTATGTCAATACCGCACGCAATAACTTTGATCAGTACGAAACGGCTGCTAAAGAAAAAAATCCACATGCTGACTACAAAGACACATTTGAAAGAAAAAGATTTCGCAGCACACGCCTCACTTTTTTTGAAGGATCATCAGAGACTACACAGTTAAGAGGCAAGGAAAAGTTTCGTGTAGATACTTTCATTCCCATAATTGACACATTAAATACACATTTAATTGATAGGCGATTTAGTTTTCTTCGTCAGTTAACAACAATCGAATCTGGTGAGTTGATCAAAAAATGTAAAGAATTTGCAGAATTTTATCATGAAGACATTAACGCAGATGAACTCAAAACAAAATGTTTTCATTTTAGTCAATATTTAAAAAACAGCAAAGCAATCAGCGGATTTAAATATCTCAACCTTACATAACCTAATAAAATCAGATAAATTGGATAAGAAACTATTCCAAACGTACAAATTGTTACAAGAACGACTGAGTAATTTGTCAATTATGTGCGTAGAAAGTGACAGAATTTGCTCAACAGAAATCCCGAAAGAAACCGTTATCTTAATCGTAACCAAAAACCAGCAGCATTCTAATATAATTTATGACATATTATATCATACTGTATTTGATTACCTATAATAAATGGTCATACTTAGAAAAAAATGTTATTATAATTTTTTACTTTCCAAAACGGCCCCAAATTCTTGTGTGCCCAAGGGCCCCAGCCTAGTTTAAGACGGCCCTGCCCAACACAACTGTTTTAAACACTGTAACGCGTCTGATTTTCCACGCAATAACTTTTCTATTATTTTTTCTATTTTTGTATATTTTATGATGTTAGATGTTTTCCTCTGCTTCTCATCTTCTCTTTTGACTTCATTTAAATAATATTTCATTTCCTTTTTTAAAATACTTATATACATGTAAATATTGTTTCTTTTTGAACTTTAATCCCTAATCTCCTATGCCAAGCCTCGACCGCATTAGTAGTACGATGGCGTTCATTTGCACAACACCACATGTCCTGAGAAATCCTTTTATGCCATTGCTCAGTAAAATATTTTTGAAAATTTTCCGCCCTGCTATCATTTTCTGGCATCATCTCAAGTATAGCTAACCATCCTTCAGGAATATACTGATAGGGCAGTAACGCTAGATTCGTAGTTAGTCTAACCATTTTTTTTCAGATTGTCGTCAGCCATCATCCCAAGTGCTTTTGCTTTTTTATAAATTGCTTGGTTAAAATGGAAAAAGCAGCCTTTGGCAAGCACATCAGGGAAAATGCTTTTTGCCGCGTTAATTATTGCCATTTCGTAATCACATTTTAGAAAATGCACATCAAGCTTGAATTGGAAACGCAAAACTGAGAATACTCTCTCATAGGTTTGCTGAGTTTTATTAGGCATGAGGCAAAAAATATGGGAATATTATTGGTGCTTGCTCTTGTAACTGCCCACGTCTACTTGTACTGATAAAAGTTGAAAAATGGGCCGCGGTACGGTTCTAAAAGTTCCATCTACAAAAATCAAATCCGTATTTAATGCTATTTCTATACCGCAAACATACAAAGGAGGTAACAATTGATCCAAATTAAACCTCAGAATTCTATTTTACTACATTTTAATTAACCAATATTATTTTTAATATAATATGCGTAAATAAAACAGTTTGTTCAGAATAATTTGTATACACACCATGTTAAATTTTTCCCAAAAATATTTAAAAATGGTCATAATTTGGGTACCTATAACGGTCGCCTTCTCCTTTTGTAAGTTCTTACAAATTATGCAATTCAAAATGCATGTTTTCATCGACAGTACATGACTTGACCAATAGCATATTTGGCAAATTTCATAATTGGACAAACAGACGATTTGACGAACTACAGCTTTGACCAATGTCACAATGGGCGAAATGCCGATTTGACGAATATCAGATTTGACCAATGTCGTTCAACCCCTTATGAGTATGTATTTTTATTATCTATTTGCTTGTCAGGAGCACAATTTACATATACAATCTAAATTAGGTAAATAGACAGTCTATTTGAAGATGTTGACTACATCTTCTTTCTTGCATGCACTAAAAATCCTTCCGACACATTTTTCTAGAGTTCATCCCGAATCCAATGAGGAATTCATATTTTTAAGACGATTATCTCTACTTTTCACGATTTTCAAAATGTTGACTGGTCTTAAAGGTTTATGATTATAAAGTCGCGAGCTTCGGTTTAAATTATTAAGTAATGCCTCATATAATGTGTCGTTTATAATTTTTTCTGCATATATTTTTTGTAGGGAATTTATAGAACGTAATTTTGCAGCAACATTTTTGCCTATAATGTCATATTCGTCTTCTTGGCGTAAACCAGCCAAACGGTCCTCAACCATATGCAATACTGATTGGGACTCGAAGCTGCTGTTATTTGGATGATTTCTTTTGAAACTTGCCCTCGATGACAAGCTCGATTCTAGTGGCGGAGTATCTGGCGATTCAATGCTCACTTCTGTTGAAGGGCTCTGAAAAGTTAAAGTGAACAAGATTGGCTTGAGCTTGCTTGCTAAGGGCTTTGAATCACAGTGTCACTTTCCAAATTGCCTTGGTGCTGTTGACAAGAAGTATATTGCCAGTAAACACCCTCCAGGCACTGCCGCCCTGGTTTCTACTTTCTACCTACAAAGGATTCAATTATCAAGTAAGTATTACTTGGCATAGCCAACAAATTTAGATATTTTTCTTTTGGAATTTTAGACAGAGGAGTTTTCCAACACAGATTCCGTCAGATTCATATCATAAAATCAAAAACAAATCTTTGAATTTGCCATTGCCATCTGATGTAAGCAAGTATAGATTGCCTTACGTTTTTGGAGATTTAGTGAAATTGGGGATTTAATTAAGGGGTACAATCTAGAGAAGAAAATGGCTAACATTTTAATGCAAGCAGGAATCTTAATCATATTGTAAGTGCAAGACAATACTTAGTGTATTACTCATAGAATATTCAATGGAATTGGCCAAGAACCATGGCAGTATAGTTTTGCCTAAAAAAATTGTGTGCTTACTCATTCATATCAATAAAAATCTTTCTACTTTATTTCAATAAATGTTGAGTTTACTCACCTCCACAAACTCCACATCACAGAGTACATTATACATGTCCACATTGACATCGACGCTAGAAGAAGGTAGGGGCTCCTCTTGATCTTTCAGGAATAAGAGTTCTTTATAATACCACAGTTTGGGTTTGTAAATTTCATCGGCTGACGCACCCGATTCAATTGATGCCTGCACTCTTTTATATTCCTTTCGGAATGTACTCCGTAAATTGTTTATTTTTTTGGCAATGGTCTCACGATTAGCTGACGGTTCTATAGTCAATACTTTATTTAGAAGTATGTCATAACAAACACTTCGCTTTGCTTTATTGTAATAATTTTTGGATTTTATAAACCACAGCGGTTCTTGTGATTTATATAATTCAATAAATTCCAAAACAAACTCTTTAGCCCACGTCGCCATTTTGACATCGGGCTTTTTTTTTTTTGCAAAATGTCTAAACTGCCAGTTGTCAAAAGCCCTATAGAACGTTTTACAGACGGACATGACGAAACTGGGTTCTGAGACTAGAGCTATGCGGAACCCTAAAATTGGACTTCGGCGGGGAAAATTGTTGTTAATTCTTCTCTGTCGTAACTTTTGCTGTATGTTACAGGTACCTTACCTAGAAATGACATTACACTTTGGTATCAAAATAGGTACTAATCAATCAACGGGAAAACATAAATAGCACGGAATTTTTAGGAAATCAACAATAAATTTACAAATTCCGAGTGGTAACTAAAGCACTCTACACAACGTCCATGTTTGTTAGAATAGGTGTCTCAATACCAAGAAGAAGCAGTCACTCCTTCCTGCAATAACATAAACAGCATAAACTTCGTTTGAATTTGTAAAAAAATATTTTTAATTTCTGGCTGCATGTCTTGACCCTGATCTATAGCAGACGATATACGACGTGCAGGATGTCGCAATTCAATATTAGCAAGGTGCACCTCACTTTCACCTTCTGATGCAGGCTCCTCCTCATTAGGTTGGTAGTAGTCCTCAGAATCATCTCCCTTGAATGAATCACATGAAACACTTGTTTCCGTGGTCTTTTGGAACGGGAAGGGCCTTCCACAGAGTCCATTAGCACATTTTTTTTAGATACGCAAAAAAAATACGTTTTACAAAAAGTCATGTCATTGCAACAGTTATTGAACTATCTATTACCTACTACCATTTGTCTATTTATATTTTCTTATTGAGACTTTTAGTTGAAGAAAAGTACCTAATATGCCTGTTGAAACAATGATCATAGGTGGTGTTATCTTGCAATTACCTACCAGTCTTGTAGGTATTTAATTTATTTACATTAAATCAACTCACAATAAATGTATTCACAAACCTATCAACAAAACTATTTCACAACTACCTACGATATCGTGAGTTTAGGAAAATAGTTCCGGTCCACTTTCGGTCACAAAAAGTTTCCGTTGCATGCACATCTAATTAAGCAGGACGAAATAATTATCTCAATAAATTATAAAAATAATTATCAATATATAATTAGGTAAAACAATGGTAAGTAAAATGTTTTAAGAAAAACCTTTTTAAAATTATATAATACCATTAATTTTTCGCAGAATCAAAAGGACAACAAAACGTCGACAATTGTTTCGCCTCTAAACGAGGCATTATCAAGACTGTCTCAGAGAGAACAGCAAAATTCATTGTTTTGTCATGGATTTTCGCCAAGTAACGCCTGTTTCTATCCAATATATAATTAGGTATCTAAATCGTATGTGCCGTTTTCGAGATATGGGTATGCGGATGAACGGATAGACAGCAAGAAATTATGGCCTCCCTTTCAGAAACAATAAATAAAAAAAATTTATAGTGTGGGACCCATTGGGACACAATAAACACACACACATATCACGCCTGTATCCCCGAAGGGGTAGGCAGAGGTGCATTACACACCCACAACTTGCCAGTATTTTTAGTCCCACGTAATAGGGGGTAAGCCTATTGCCGTCACCGCGCACATTTATAATGGATTATGTCCAAAATGGCCGAATCAATTTAATAAAAAGTAGCATCTATATTGTAATTTGGAAAAAAAAAAACTGAAACCCGTTGCCTTGCGATGAAATGCTGGTGAAAGGCAACAAAATCTTACGTGCCAGCCGCTATGGCACAGCCCGGGGACACAATAAACTAATAAAAAAATACCATGATATAAGTAGTAGGTACTTACACAAACAAATCATTAAGATTTCAATCCAAACAAAACTAAAAGATGTCGATCAATTTTGGATTTTTTTACCTTTGATGCTAAAACAGCTTAAGTCAACGATATTACAAATAGGATAAAGTACTTAGTCACAAACACAAATTCACTATCGCACTGACGCACACGACCTACCGGTGCTAAAATCTATAGTAATATAATGTCCTCCAAGCCAGGCCAAGCAGTATAAAGAGAAATATGTGTTCACCCCTCTAGTATGTCGGTACGAAGAGTTTGTCGATAACAAATGATATTGCAGGAAATAGCGCTCACGTGCGTGACCAAATAGAGTAATCTCTGTCTTTTCCATATAAATAAAATAGAATGTACAAGAATGACAAAGACATTTTAGTCCCTGTAGTCTAACATAGTTGTAGGAAGAGTTTGTCAAAAACCAACGAAAAAGAGCTCTATTAATTCATCGGACAATATTCGACATTAGTCGGCACTGGGAAGAGGGGCTTGTGGTCCAGTGGTGGTGGGACAATGATAACACATTGCAAAGGTTAAGAAACATCTAGTCAGGCCGGTATTAGGATGGGTGACCATTTCTTAAGACCGTCGGTCCCGGTTGTCATACGAACATCTATGGCAGTCGTTAGGGGTAGTTGAAGTCCTAAATCAAAAATCTGACCGGTCTAACTACAGAACTTCGATATCGCCCATGGGTTGTGGTGGAGGTCAGATGGCAGTCGCAGTCGCAGTCGAAGTTCAGCAGAATCGCAGTTAGACTGGAAAGCCGTCCCCAGCTGAGTTGGGAAAAGGCTTGGTACATGATGAGTCGACACGGCGCGGGCGGCATGAAGTGAAGCCCCATGTTAGCGAAGGTAGAGATATCTCCATTTGGTCACGTGATCGCAATTTCCTGCGATATCATTGGTTTCTGACAAACTCTTCCTACCACTATGTTAGAGGGGTAGGAAAGGAGGGACCCGGGACCCGGAGCGAGATTCACCTGTCCTGCCCGTCACTCGGACGGGGGAACAATAACCGTTCAGAAATCAGTTAAACAAAATTGATTTCAAGTCTCTGCTTATTTCTGAACGACTTTGACATGAACTAATGACAGAGGAACAAGTCATTTTTACCGTGTATTGTTTGCCGACCATTTTACGATGTTCAATGTTATGAATGTTGGCAGTGCAGTGAAGCTGCTGACTCCAAATTTACCAAGTTTTTATAATCGGCCGTATTATAATAATTTGTTTGCGAAAATAAATTGTTGAGAATGCTGTAGAAATTTTAGACTCTTGTGGTTAACAATTATTAGTGTAATTGGATTTATTATGTACCTATGAACGATATGAAGGGCATTTGGGTTGCTTGTTTGTATTTCTTTAAGTTATCTAGTTGTATAGACCATGATTTCAAAGGTTTTGATGACAGTATATTATTCGGAATCAACTGGCCAGGTAATAAGGATCTTGAAAATCTAGTTGATGGACAAATTAGTCCGCCTGCCACTTTCGAGGTAAGCTTTTAGTAGATTTTTAGCAGTTTCTACAATATACAAGATGATTCAATAGCAAGGTCTATGTATAATTCATTTGTGTAAATAACTGTATAACTGAGTTGAGGCGAGGGTGGACCGCTAGTCTTAAGTAATTATAATGATAATCCTTGCTCTTTATGCATTATTAACTGTCCAACCAATAGTTTCAATAACACCCACTGTATGTAAGTGAATGAAGCATATTGGATAGAAACAGGCGTTACCTGGCGAAAATCCATGACAAAGTAATGGTAAGTAAGGTTAAAACTTTTCAAAATATAATAGCATTATTTTCGCAAAAACAAAAGACCTGAAAACGTCGACAATTGTTTCACCTCTAAACGAGGCATTCTCAAGACTGTCTCGGAGAGAACAATTGTCGATGTTTTATTGTCTTTTGTTTTTGCGAAAATAATGCTATTATATTTTAAAAAGTTTTAACATCTTACTTACCATTACTTTGAATGAAGCATGTTTCAAATCAAACAATATTTAAAGATAAATTTGTGTTTTTTTCTTTAATTATTTCTCGTTCTCAATTTCTATCAGCATTGAACTGGATTTTTAGGATGTTTTGATGTTTACTGTGTCAGTTCTTTAAATTTTATCAAAAACTATTTACACTTCAAAAATTATTCATACATCTGTCTGAATCTCATTGTAGAACCTTTGACACTGTCAATGGGCCTTTTTTAGTATCTGCAGATGGGTAATGGCAATTAAAAACTAATTAACAATCTCGGTTCCTGTTTCATTTTTATACAGATTGCTTATTAGCGATTAGGCCGCCCTTTGTACATTAGTTTTAAAGCGATACGTTACTATTTATTGCTTGTGTACTATGTACAATAAAGAGTATTTCTCTTATCTTATTTTTAATATTTTACAGCTGCCGAAAAAAGAGATAATTAAAGTAACTACATCAAATAAAGAACAATATGAATGTGCAATCCCTGAGTTGCAAGCAAAAGAATCAACAAGTATAGGAGAGTATGATGGCCCTTCACCGATAAGCCTCCTAAAGCCTCTCTTCTCACAGAAGATATGTTCGTATAGACTAGAGAGCTACTGGAGCTATGAGGTATGCCACGGGAGGTACATCCGACAGTACCATGAGGAAAGAGACGGTCAGTACCCTTTATAATCCAATCTAGTATTGGAACAACTAAAGCATCACATACACTGACAGACACTTGCATATGCTTGCAGGTTCTGATCGTTCAGACTGCCTATTTTATTCAATTTTCAACCATATGAACTAAGTTTCATAGCCAACTTCAAACTTATGAACCGTCTCAACGATGTGAGACTGCATTTGGTGTGTGTGTCTCTTAAGATAATACAGGGTTATTTCAAAAGTATCAAAGACCGTTTCTGTAGATCGTACGAGTATGTAGTAAGTTTGGTTTTCCAATTTGTCAAAATTTTGAATTATTATTTTCCATACAAAAATTAATAAATCGTCATTGGCTCATCATACACAATATTACTACGCGGTGTGTGTGTGCGAATGCGTATGCGCGTGGGTACGCGCACTTGTGTGTGTGTGTGTATGTCTCGAAGTTGTATCGCTATGGTGGAGTCTACGACTGCTTGAATGCACGTTAGTACTGTGGTTGTAACATAGAGTTAAGAAATACCACAGGTTCAATCCAAAACATGCAATGGCTTTTTTTATTACTATAACGTTTTGTAAATAAATACGTTTTGTGGATTCAGCCTCTAAGACTTCTCATGGGAATCATGCTATTATGCTATTTAATTCAGTCATGATAAATAATTCCAGGTAAACAAGTTAAAACTCAAGAATACTACCTTGGTCATTGGAGTGCCGAGAAGCAAGTCAAGTTGAAGGCGTCAGAGTTTAAGGAGCCATACAAAATGACAAAGGTGGAAGGAAATAAACTACCTTCTGTGGAAATGGTTTTAGATGAAGGTAATGACTTATTAGGGTTCTTTAAACCAGTAGGTACTAAATAAATACAGCAAATTCCCAATATTATAATATAATAGCAATAGCTGATGCCCGCTGTATTGTTTTCTAAGGTATGATCTACATTATTGCCGAGTTTCCTTAAAATCTTTCTGTTCTGTAGTTTTCGTGTGAAAGAGTGACAAGGATCCAAACATACATCCATACAAACTATCCCCTTTATAATATTAATGGGAAACTTAGGACCCTCTGAATCTGTTTACCAAACAAAAGAAATATTCGTAAAAGAAAACAATGAGGTTGATCATTTTAACAACATATTAGAATAGAATAGGATAAAATAATAATAAATAAATAAAATAATAATATCTTAAGTCGACATGTCTGAAGAAGTGTCATAGGTAGTTTAGGTTGTACATTAAACAATTAGATGTAAGATCAAGCCACAAGATGTAGGTTGCAATCTACATCACCGGGCACGGAAACTTCGGTGAGTATCTGTTTCCATTGCATCGTGAGGTCACACCCGCGTGTCAACACTGCGAGGCTTCCGGCGAGGACACGGCATTCCACACGTTGGTGGAATGCTCAGCGTGGGCGAGTCAGCGCCGGGACCTCGTTGTGGGCCTGGGCGTAGATACGCTCTCGCTGGAGACCATGCTACGAGCCATGGTTTCTAGCGGGAGCCAGTGGAACACGGCCGTTTCCTTCTGCGAGCAGGTAATGCTCGTGAAGGAGGCGGCCGGTAGGGTGAGGGAGCGTCCCCTCCGCTGAGTTCCGAAGTGTGCGGCGAGGGCGCCGCAGACGTGACTACGCCCAGGATCATTGACCTCCATGATCGGGGCCTGAGGACGATGGATTAGCAACCCACCGTCCTTACAGAAGCAGGCTAGAAGGGCTGCGTGGTGTGGCTTCACCCCATGCACGCCTTCATTCACCGACGCGGGATAAAACCCGTCCCCAAAGATGCGGGGTAACACCCGACCCTAAGGATGCGGGGTAACACCCAACCACCACGCAGTGGCCACACGAGTGGCCAAGGTCCGCCGGGTGCCGGGGTAAAAAAGGTTGCAATCAAGCAATATTCGTTGGCTTTTAAGTGTAAGTTTTATTTGATACGACGATAATACGAAGTATGGAAGATTAATGTGTTCAGTGATATTAGTTATTGTCTGAAGGGTAAACAACACTATCTCTACAGGGACTCTCTGCGATCTAAGTGGCAAGCCTCGTTTAACAAGAGTATACTATGTGTGCTATTCACATGGTAAGCATGAAGTGTATTCATTCAAAGAGACATCAACTTGTGAATACGAGATAATCATTCTGTCTCCCTTGCTCTGTGAACATCCACATTTCAAACCAAAGGATGTGAGCGAGAACACTATAGATTGCTTTGCAGTAGATAATGCGCCGAAGAAACCAAGGAGTTTGTTGACGATGGAGGTTGACAGTTTGAAGTTCCATCATCAGACTATTAGAATGATGAGTAATAGTGTAAGTTTTTTATTTATTTGTATGCAGACTTTTTTAAGGATTTTGCACAGTGATTTCTTAGAACGCCACTAGAGTGTGTGTAAGTAATATAGCACTGTTTTGTACCAATATGCTACAATAGGGTAGGTGACTCCGCCGGGCGCCACTGGAAATACGTTCTGCTTGTAACCAGAGACGCCCGGCAACAGACGTTAGAGCGACGTTAGACGGCCATGGGCCGGGGAATTAAAAAAAGAAAAAAAAAAGGGTAGGTGACTGTCAAATCAAATCACCTTCTTTTTGTTAAATGTCAAAACACCTCATAGAAATTTGTATGAAGAACTCAACAACGACCACACTATTATGTATCATCAAATCCGTAACTATTACTGATTCAATTGATGATTAAAAATATATAAAATAAAGATAATAACATTGAATACAATATACTTACATACTTTGGGATTCTTTATGTATTAAATACATTTAAATTATTTATTTTAGTTGTAGGCATCTACCCTATTGTAAATGAAATAGTACATTGTAGAGTT
Source organism: Nudaria mundana (assembly GCA_963556515.1). Lineage (NCBI taxonomy): Eukaryota > Metazoa > Arthropoda > Insecta > Lepidoptera > Erebidae > Nudaria > Nudaria mundana. The sequence continues at coordinate 4,137,880 of OY748293.1, forward strand.
GGTAATTCAATTGTGTTTCCACATTAGCTAGTTCAGACAGTTTTGATTGTATACTATAGAATCATTTACAGCCATCGCACACTAGACGACATGTCGCCGCGTCTACTCGAAGCGTCTTGTTGCGGCGTTGTCGTTTGCATTTGGCGTCTTGTCGTCGCGACTAGACGCGGAGCTGTCGCTAGCGTCGGCGACTAGTCGTTACGACAGACGTCATGCAGGAAGCGATCATTAGTAGTGGAGTATTCGAGAGAGACGGTTGTTGTTCATCTTGTGAGTTAATATGGAGCCTCTAGTTGCACTTGCCTTGGTGCTTATAATACAAAGGAAAATAAACACGTGCACCTTCCTCAGCGCTCACAGTGTGACTGACGACTGCGGATGCGGACTGACGCAGAGCTGTCGCGCGACTGTCGTCGAGTGTGCGCGTGCACAGCGCGTCTAGACGCGGCGACAAGTAGCGAGCGCGCGCGGCTCCCCTAGCTTGTCGTCGCGACTCCGCGACTCTGTCGCCAAGTGTGCGAAGCTTTGAACAAAATATATGAAATTGACGGCCGCAGCCTGTCGCCGCGTCTAGACGCCGAGCTGTTGCTGTCGCGTGTCGCCCAGTGTGCGCCTAGACTTAGGCTTTTTAGTTTGTCTCTGGTGTTGATTGTACGAAAATAAGGAATCTAATGACAATAATTATGCACTATAATGTACCGTTTGAGACTGACTTATATGGAATTATTGGCATGCCGATAATCATGATCGTGTTAAATTAAGTAATAGCATGCGGATAATTTTGATCATAGCATGCCGATAATTTGGATTAAGTATAGCATGCTGATAATTTTGGTTTGTTTCATCAATTACTTCGAAAATATGAAAAGAATATTATTTTAAACAATATTATTTTTAAATAATTTAGTATCTATTCATACTAAAACAAATTAATGACGTAATTTGGGGACGTCTAAACTATGACGAGACCTAGAATATTATTATTAAATATTTTTGCATCTCAAATTGCAAAATAGTAAATCGTAGATTAGATGTCATGCATCTAATCTATGATTTACTATTTTGCAATAATTTCAATTTATAATATTATAATCTCCTGCAAACTCGTACAATCGACATCTATTATGTATAGTTAGTTAGTAAAGTAATTTTATATTGGCTTTATAACATTTTTGTTGGGTTGTTCAGGATAACGATCCTAAGGATGTTCTAGCTGTGTTGAAAGTTGAGAAAATTGACAAGGTAATTATTATTTATAGCACGTATTTTATTTGTTGCTTACTGTATTTTTAGTGGGGTAAGTACGTTCCATTTTTTTCGCTAACGTTATTAAATATTATGTGCATAATTTTCCCAGACACATAATTTTCGCAGATATAAGTTAGCTTTATATCTCCAAGCTGTTGCACCTGCTAATGGACACCTGAATCTTTGATATTTATACATTGTAAAGGTGTGTGGTTTACGATGTTTTTATTATGCTCTAATTCTCAATATCTTACTTTTTTGGAAGAGGTTTGATCGAGAACGTAAAATTGCATTATTACGCATAGTGTTAGGTCATTGACTGCTTGTAGATGGCGCTCTGTATGCCCTAAGTTGCACACTGATAGAATAAACTCAAGTTTCGAGTGTAACGTTTCTCCTGGAAAGTTAACAGCCGTTTGGTTCAAGTCTAGCCCGAGAACTATCTTTTAAACGATTCATACTTAAAATTGTTACACACACATACACACAATTACTTAGAAATCACTAATTCCTTTAAATAGGTTCCAATAGTGTCTCGACTAAAGGTACAATTGTCACTAGTTCAAGGAACGGCCGGTACATGGCTCTGTAACGTTACCATAAGACCACAGTTTTCTATGATCGCAAAGTTCGATGTTTATGCCGAGCCTTAGCTCAGTTAGCTAAGCATTTCCTCTGTGAGGAACTGCTTGGTTCAGGTGCAGCCTAAATCAAACTTGAGCGGTATTCGCTGCCGCTGTGGGTAGAAGTCCATACCAAACACGCGGTATTACACCCACAAAAATAGTAACATCAGATTTAGTGTGAACAATAATAGTTCCGGATAACTGCTCTATTCTCCGCAAACGGTAGCGAATACCGCTTCGCTTTGAATAGAGAGAACTTCGCTAGCAGTTTTAAAGGGTTTGAATATTTGACAGGACGGTGAAACCCATCTTAAATTTGAGCTACACCCACTGAACGAGGAGGAGGATTTGATTGAGGATACCAATGCCAAACCACAACAACTAGCCATAGAGAAGCCGTTACCTGTGATCACTGACGACTCGCCGGTGAGAGCGTTCCTTAACGGGGAGAACTGTCTTAATGGAGTAAGTGTATCTTATGGGTCAGTTATATTGGTCGATAACTCGATCGGTAAAATTCTCTAGTCCGTAACTTGGTTGATTGTAGTATTCGGAGTTTAGGTTCGAATCAAATATTTGTGTAATCCGCAAATGGTTTTTTTCGGAGTTTGATTGTTTTCTATGTATATATTTAGAAATATATAAGCATGTTTATCTATTGTAACGACTCCATAGCATAAGCTTGTAATTAGCATAGTTATGTCTAAAAAATATTGATTAATTTATATTTTTTTCTGAAATGAAATGAAATGATTTATTTATTTGTATAGGTCAATGGCTCTTACAAATGTCAGTAAGCACTTAAAATAAAAATGATTATTGCTTCTATATTTACATGTACCTACTGCCAGATTCGCAAAGCAATAGGTAGAACCGAGAGAAAGAACCTGGCAATAAAACTCTCACTCTAGCAAGGAAGTTTGGTAACTTGACTGTTTTAACTCCAACTGAACAAGACGAGAACTGCTTCGAGTTCGAGTTAAAAGATATAAGAGTACTTAAGTCTAAATAAATACGTTTCAGGGTACCGGTTGGTGGAAATACGAGTTCTGTTTCGGCAAACACGTGATGCAATACCACGTGGACCGTAGTGGAGAGAGGACCATGCTAATGTTGGGCAAGTTTGATGAGCAAACTCACTTGGATTGGATCAAAGAGAATAAGGGGAAGGTGCCTAAACCTGTCGGTAAGAACATTGTTGCACTATGTATAAAACGCGCAAGATGACAATAGGATTGGCGGCCATGTTAGTGACGTCATAGTGACGTAGATTCACCTACAATACTGTTTTGTTACCCGTACTTTTTAGCGATCCCACTCACATCGTGCGCGGCTTCTAATCTAATAATAATAAAAGTTCTATCCATCCATATACAGGCTGAATTTTTCAAGTGGGCTTGGATGGCCAAATCCGAAACTATAAGGAATAGCGAAAAATACTCAAAGGAGTCACGAGCTTGATTTTGATGAAACTTAAAACCTCATCATTAGATTTTTTAAAAACCTATAATCCTAGCTGGGAATCGAACCCATTGATTTAGAAAAAAAATCACACCCTTTATTATTACACCATACGATAGTGTTGCTGTTAAGGATCAAATTCTGGGAAGTAATGATATACGGCAAATTTAAGGAAAACTTAGAATTATCATAAAATTCATATTTTATGTCAATTTTGAGTCAATTTGGTTTTTTAACATAGAACTGACTATTTCGTTTTCGAAATGATGCTCGTGGGCAGGTAACATTTGAAAGTAGCACATAATGTCGTATCTCGCGTATGGAATTAGTAAGTAGTACCGTAATCTCGCGTTTAGTACACTATAAGAAACAAGCTGGCACAAGTACATGTCTGTCTCTTATCACACTGGGCGGAGGCGGTGGCGGTGGTAGCGCGCGCGCCTCAGCCCAGTGTGATAAGAGACTTTGCGCTTTTAATTATTACGGTTCCTGTATTCCACAAGAACCTATTTACATTAGACATACGTCAAGCTTTTATCTCCGAAGGGGTAGGCAGAGGTGCATTACAAACCCACACTTTGCAAAGTAACTTTGTTGGTCCCACATAATAGGGGGCAAGGCTATTGCCGTTACCGGGCAATATTGAAAAACCATAACCATTTCTAATTCGAACCAAAATTCCAACAGCTAGGACAGATCTGCTCTTTTTTTTTTTAATTTCGCTGCCCACGTCCGCTGCCGCTCCCACGTCCGTTGCCGGCTGGCTCACACGCAATAGGTATTTCCAGTAGCGCCCGGGACAGATCTGCACTAACATAATCTTATATAAGAACTACCTATACATAATTATGTGACCGGGACTTGCTTCGATGTTTAATTTGGTTAATCTGCTTCGGTGGCGTGGTCAGTAGTGCATCGGCTTTATTTAGTATGTATTTCGATTAGCGCATGCCTCGAAAGGGGCCAGTTTCCCAAGGTGTGGAGGACGGGGAAACTGGTTCTGATCCGTAAGGCGGGGCGGCCGGTGGACTCACCGTCTGGATACCGGCCGATCGTGTTGCTCGACGAGGTGTGTAAGCTCTTTGAGCGAATTATCGCGGAACGCCACGTCGAGCATCTCACGAGTGTGGGGCCAGACCTGGCAGATAACCAGTTCGGTTTCCGTAGGGGACCCTCCACCGTGAGCGCGATCATGCGCGTGAAGAGCCTGACGGAGGAAGCAGTCTCACAGGGCAAGGTGGTGGTGGCGGTGTCTCTTGACATCGCCAACGCTTTCAACACCTTGCCATGGAGCTGCGTTAGGGAGGCGCTCGTGTATCACGAAACGCCTCTCTACCTCCGTCGTATTGTCGGGGCCTATCTCTCGGAGAGGGCCATAGCTTTCCCCAGCTGGCTCGGGCCAGCTCGGAATGTGGAAGATGGAAGATGTGTCGTGCGGTGTTCCACAGGGGTCGGTCCTGGGGCTGCTTCTGTGGAACATCGGCTACGACTGGGTGCTGCGGGGTGCGTTGCCTGACGGCGTCGGCGTAACGTGCTACGCCGACGTTACCCTCGTCACGGCGCGGGGTGCAACGTACCAGGAGGCAGCACTCAAGGTCACGACGGGTGTTTCTCAAGTCCTGGGTCGGATACGGCGGCTGGGACTGGAGATGGCCTTGCACAAGTCCGAGGTTCTGTGCTTTCACAGACCTCGGAACGGTCCACCTGAAGGTTCCAGCATAAATGTGGGAGGCGTTAGCATCGGCATCAAGCCCTCGCTGAAGTACCTAGGGATCGTACTTGATAGCCGATGGAACTTCGGACCACATTTCCGAAGTTTGGTCCCTAAAGTGATGGGGACATCAGTCGCGCTTTCGCGACTCAACCTAAAGGGACCCAACACTCCCTGAGGATACTGTACCTGGGGATCGTGCGGAGTATGGCCCTATACGGGGCTCCCGAATGGGCGGCGAGGTTGACGGCCAACAACTCAACGCTCCTTTATAGATCGTTGAGGACCTTGGCCGTCAAAACAATAAGAGGGTACCGCACGATCTCCGGAGAGGCGAGGTTTCCGACGACGACACCGCACTCCACACGATGGTGGAGTGCTCTGCGTGGGCGAGTCAGCGCCGGGACGTCGTAGTGAGTCTGGGCGTGGATACCCTCTCGCTGGAGACCATGCTTCAAGCCATGGTCTCCAGCGGGAGTAGGTGGAACGCGGCCGTGTCTTTCTGCGAGCAAGTCATGCTCGCGAAGGAGGCGGCCGAGAGGGAGAGGGAGCGTACCCTCCCCGCCGAGTTCCGTAGTTAGCGACGAGGGCGCCGCAGACTCATCTACGCCCAAGACCATCGACCTCCATGATCGGGGCCTGAGGACGGCGGGATCGCCACCCGTCGTCAAAAAAAAAGTATGTATTTAGCAATATATATGTATGTTTATCAGTGCTCTCCGAGCACGTTAAACCGTTCAGTCCCTTCTTCTTCTTCTTTTTTTAAATGTGTGGCTCCATCGTTCACCGATGATTTTGCCAATGTCAAGGTAATGTTTGATAGTTCCAGTTGTGGGACACGTTATGAAACCACTGCTCGGTATTGCATGTGAGTGTCTAGTTTGATTCTCCGGAGATTCTGCCAACGACAAGGTGGAGAGTAAATGCAGCTTTGATTAAATTGGTAAACTAAGTAGCTCGTTGAACTTGCTTACTGAAAATGGTTAGGAGTTAGTAAACATAGAACATATAAAACAATCACAACACAAGAGTGATACAAGTTACGGGATGATAGGGTAAGGGAAAATGGATGGCTAGATACCTACCAACCTACAATTTTATATTGTTCTGAGAAATAAATTTGTATAAGATTTTAACATGAGGGGTGAAAACTAAAGTTAGTAGATAATTAAGATTAATGGGACGTGGGATCTTTTTTGGGAGAAGGTCATACAATTGTGTAACTAGTAATGGACAAGAAAAGAAAATATGCTCTAAGGTTCCCTCATCCAGACCGCATTCACATAGGGAGTGGTCACGAACACGGATCTTTGCCAAAAATACTGGTGTGCAGACGAAACCTAGACGGAGGCGAATTATCACAGAAGTAGCCAATTTATTAACTTTCTTTTGTTTAAAAAACCAAGGTTTGGTTGGGAGTGTGGGTTGTAGAGAACCATAAAATTTGCCTTTGATTATCTTAGTTGATTGCCATAGATCATTCCATGATTCGCTCAGTGAAGAGCTAGCCAAGGAACGAAGGTCCCTGGAGAACAAGAAGTTATAAGAGGAGGTACCAGATTGTGCGGCCATTTTTGCACAAGAATCTGCTGTTTCGTTACCAGCTATACCGGAGTGGGCTGGGATCCAGGCCAAAGCCACTTCGATGCCGGATAAATGACACCTGTGTAGTATTTGCTTAATCTCAAGAGTGATTGGAAAATTGTATCTGGACTTAAACGGATTCTTGAGGAGATCCAGCAAGCAACTTAGAGAGTCTGAAAAAATTAAAGAGCGGTTTAGTTTATGGGACTCGACATATTTAACGGCTTCCAACAGAGCAATTGCTTCACCGGTGAAGTTCGAATTAAATGCTGGGCTTTTAACACCAAGAATAACTCTAAATTTCGGAATCCAAACTGCAGAGCCCACAGGAGCATCTGGAGCCAATTTCGAAGCATCTGTATAAAGCGTGACCCATTCCGTCCAATACTCATTTACAATATTAAGGAAGATTTGGTTCGCATTGGAGCACTTCTTGCTTATACCCAGGTCCAGTATGATTCTTGGCTTGAAAATTAGGGATTGGTAGTCGCTATTAAAGAGTACATTAGTGGAAGATTGAAAGGGAGAGTTATCGAGGGAGTCCAGTTTAGCAAGGGAATTTAAGAGAAGAGGGGGAGACTTATGCTCCCAATATTTTGCCGAAGTTAATAGGGGAGATAGTTCCCGTAGAATAGGCAGCAGGGGGTGAGAGCTAAGTTGAACTGCACTATAAAGGTATCTGTCAGCGAGATATTGTCTTCGGAGATGAAGGGGCGGCTCTAAGCATTCCACTTGAAGTGCATTTAATGGGGAGCATTTCATCGCGCCAGTTATAATTCGGAGGCAGTTTGACTGGATCTTCTCCAGCCTATGCATAGCTAGTTTGTTACATGGCTCAAGTAAGAATGTACCGTAATCAAAGTGACTACGAACTATAGCGTTGTATAGGAGTTTTAAACAGAAGGGGTGAGAACCCCAACGAACACCGGACAGCGCTCGCAGTACGTTTACACCCTTTTCACTTTTATTTACAACTTGGTCTAAGTGGGGAATACCCGTCAACTTAGAGTCCAAAACGAGACCAAGGAATCTAACTTGATCCTTGATAGGAATTGGTTTGTTAGCAACAAGTATGTTCATGTCGGGCAGGTTGCGTTTGCGGGTAAAGACAATAGCGTTACATTTCGGGACAGAAAGGGACAAGGAGTGGTTATCCATCCAATCGTTCAGGTAACTCAGGGCAGAGTTTAGGTTAGAGTAAGCAGAAGTGAATGAAGGAGAGGAAGAATAAAGAGCAACATCGTCTGCATACTGTAAGACTTTGCAGAATGAGTTGACCGTAGTATCCAGGTCAGATGTGTAGATGTTGTACAGGATTGGGCTTAGGACTGATCCTTGAGGGAGACCCTTCCACACCGTTTGAGGTGGGAGATGGATACCCTGGTATCGGACAGCAATGGAGCGGCACATAAATAAGTTGCATATGACTTGAACCAACCTCACGGGAACACTCAGCTGTAGCATTTTTTGCCTGAGGAGCGGAAGATGGACATTGTCATAAGCCGCTGATATATCTAGGAAGACCGCTACAACATGCTCACTCCGGGAGAAAGCTGTGCGAATCTCTGATGTCAGGATACTTAAGCTATCCAGCGTACCCCTGCCTTTCCTGAAGCCAAACTGGCTATCAGCTAACACTTGCCTATTTTCCAGTATCCATTCCAATCTGTTTTTTATAAGGATTTCCATAATTTTAGACAGGACCGAGGAAAGCGCGATGGGACGGTACGAAGATGCGACTTTGGGATCTTTACCAGCTTTAAGGATAGGTATAATTATTTGGGTTTTCCAGGAATCTGGGATGATTCCAGAATATAAGATGGAATTGAGGATATTGAGTAAAATACTTTTAGTCTGGTTTGACGATTTACAGATAAAGGAATAGGGTATGCCGTCTATGCCCGGTGAGGAGTCATGAAGATTGGCCAGTGCACAAGATAGTTCGCCGAAGGAGAACAGATTGTTCATAGCATCTTGTGACGGATCGGGACCTGAGGGTTGATTGGGATTAGGCAAACAGGAGTATTCGGGTACAAAAGGAGGTGCTAAACAGGATAGAAATTCATGAAGAAAGGATTGAGGGAGATTGCTGGTAATATTTGTATTTTCCATACCTCGTCTAAAAGCTTTAAATCTTTTCCAAACAAGCGAGAGTGGAGTGCGGGGGGACAGAGATTCACAGAATTTCTGCCAACCCATGGTTTTCTTTTTGGATAGGAGTCTGGAGGTTTGAGCAGCTGTTTTTTTATAATCAAGGTAGTCAGTCATAGAAAAGGAAGCTGCAAATACATTTTCTGCTTCTTTGCGTTTCCTGACAGTTTCAGAGCATTCAGAATCCCACCAAGGAGGAGATGGAGTTACTAGATGTGAACGATTTTTTAGGGGAAAGGAGGAATCCGCAGCCGCCTTAATAGCTGAGGTAAAATTATCATATGAAGAACCAAGGTTAGAGGAGTTCACTTGCGGAAAATTAGACAATTCCAGATCTAATTGGTTAGTGTACTGCTCCCAATTTGCCTCTATCAGACGATATTTGAGGAGGGGATCAAAGGGAGGGGGAGAGGGAAGTAGTGTCGAAGAACGGAAGTAAGACGTAAGAATTGGGAAATGGTCACTGCCGAGTGAGTTTGGGAGAGGAGTCCATGAGAGAAGGGAGGCTAGTTCAGAAGACGCGAGCGTAAGATCAGGGACACTAATGTTTTGGGTAGGAGCGACTCGGCGAGTGGGAGAGCCGTCGTTTAGGACGCACAAGTCCTGGTCATCTAAAATGTCTACAAAATAAGAAGAGATAAAGTCGGTATAGTGACTACCGAATAGGGTGTGGTGTAAGTTAAAATCGCCTAGAATAATCATGGGAGATGGTATTGTGGGTAGGATTGAGTGAAGTTGGGATACAATAGTTTGGTTTGGATGAGGAATATAGATGGAAACATATGATACCTCCAGGGCCCTGACAGCAACGATATGCAGACCTGGGTCATGGAAAGGTAACTGGATTTGTGAAAATGGAGTGTGTCTATTCACCAGCAAGGCGCAACCCGCCCAGCCATCGCTTCTGTCATCCCGCAAGCACGAGAAGCCAGAGATCCTAAAAACGGATCCCGGCCTCAGCAATGTTTCCGAAATGGCAAAGACAATGGGATTGTACTGATTGATTAGGTTAATGATATCACTCTTATGACGACGTATACTTCTACTGTTCCATTGGAGAATTTGGAGAGCCATAGTTGGTATTATTTTTGGTGAGAACTGAAAGTAACTGTTCTACAAGAACGGAAACATCGTGCGGTAGGGCATCTGACATTTTAGTGAGGATGTTAATAAGGGAGCATAGGAGGAGTTCTACAAGGTTGTCGTTAGGGGTTAGTAGAGGGGTGCTTTCTGATGGGTTGATGCAACAACCATTGGGTTGTGATGAGGGAGGGGACTGGGTTAAGAGGTTATGGCTATAGGAATCAAAGGATTTACCCAAACTAGGTTTGGGTCGGACGGGTGAATAAATGGTTTTTCTGTAAGATGAGGGAGAGAGAGGAGATTTAGAAGGGGAAGGGGGGAGAGGCAGGAAAGGGATGGCTGAAGTTGTTTGTGTCAAATACACTTGGGAGTGAGGTATTTGATCTTGCTGAGATCTGACAGTCACGGATGCATATGAATTTTTAACTTGAGGAATGCGTGCTGAGGCTGCTGAATATGCAATATTCTCTTCAGCCATTAAGGTTTTAATAGCTTTTTGTCTTGAATGCTCAGGGCATTTAGGATCAGTTGCCATATGGGTACCTTGGCAGAACAAACAACAAATATTTGGTGAAGAGCAAGTAACCGCTTCATGGGGTTGGGCACATTTGAAGCAATTTATCTTTGACCTGCATTGAGATGCTACATGTCCAAAAAAACAGCATTTCCTACATTGTATCGTTGGCAATTTATAAAGGGAGACCGGCAAAGAGGCATTAAAACAAAAGGCTCTATCTGGGAGATTTTGACCAAGGAATGTCAGGACGACACTCCTTGATGGGACCCACGTGGTAATATTGTCAGTTCTTGACTTCACATTAAGACGCCTAGCTCGCACCACTTCTCCACAGTTATGCGGAGTAGAAATGTTTTCAACAAGTTCCTCCAGGGACCAATCAGTGGGGATATCGCGTACCACACCCATACGGAACACAAGAAAGTTGGGGATTTTGGCTGTATAGTTATTAGTTTTAAGGACATCTGAGTTTACAAAGTTATTTGCCGCCGCAGCAGACTTAAATAATATATTTATTTTATTACGACCTATTTTAGTAATTCCGCCTTCTGTAATATCTAGAATGTTATTTTTATGTAGAAATTGAGCAAATTTAAGGGTTTTAATGGGAGGAGCAATAGACTGTTCAGTTTCCACCTGCGAAACATACACAGAAAAAGGACCCTTGTCAGTCCTCGTGTAGTAATTATTGCTTTCAGCGTCAAACCCGGGTTTTGCATACACTGATTGAATAGATTCAGCTGGGGAGCGGACCTTTTTCCCTTCCGCATCGATGGATGGACAAGGGTCTCCATGTCTCTTTATGCCTTTCCCGATCCCGACGGATATGTCGGGAGGCAATCCACCACCCCCATCAGGGGGCATATCCACGCTCATTTCCATAGAAATTAGCAAACCAAACTAACCTTCTGTATTAGTCCACCACCAAAACAACACAAACACTTATTTTCAGAGTGCAAGTAAAGAGAAACTTTAAGAAAACACCATAGGTAACCTAAAAAGCTCTCAACCAAGCGCTCGGTAAAAACGGAGTCCGTTCAGTCCCTGTTGTCATACGAACATCTATGGCAGTCGTTACGGGTATTTGGAGCCCTAAAACAAAATCCGACCGGTCTAACTACAGAACTTTGATATCGCCCATGGGTTGTAGAGATCAGATGGCAGTCGCTCCACGGAAAATATCGAAGTTCAGCCTCATCGCAGTTAGACTGGAAAGCCGACCCCAACTAGGAAAAGGCTCGGTGGATGAGTTGGTTAATTTGTTATATCTAGGTTTGTGCAATGTTTTTAATTGCTGTTCTGCTCCTATTGACCGTAGCGTGATGTTATATAGCCTTCTGCGTTAAATGGATGTTTAAATTCGAACCAGTAGTTCCTCAGATTAACACGTTCAACCACACAAAACTCTACTTACAGCTTTAAAATATTTAGTATCTAATAAATTTAAATATTTTCAGAGCAACGTACATCAGTATCACACTTCTACGCTCATGGTGACATCTGTGACAAAACTGGGAAGCCTCGACAAACTGAAGTGAAACTAAAATGCTTAGAAAATTCATCGAGTCCTGCACAAGTTTCATTGTATTTACTTGAACCGAGAACTTGTCATTACATTCTAGGGGTTGAATCCCCTCTTATATGTGATATAGTACCATTGGCTGATGAAAACGGACTTATTAAGTCTGTTAAGACGGTACTTGAGGTTCAGAGTACGACTGAACAGACGACAGAAGAAGCGGCAAACACTTATAAAGGGGAAACAATACAGTTGTATGGCAATGATTAGAGCAATAAAGTTGTTTGTAGTTGTTAATTGTTGTTATATTATAAATATAATATGTCCTTAAAACGAAAGCATCGATTGAAAATGTTGTTGTAAACCGAGCGATTTGCTGGGTACTCGGTTTAAAAACCTACCAATATTCTGTGTTCTGCGTTAACAATCGTGTATCGATGCCTGAGTAAACAAGTTAATTTAATTAAAAATTTAAAAAATCCCCGACTCACATAATTCATTGTTTAATATCAATATACGTATAGTCTATCAACAATTATTCAGAGCTAATGCGAATTGCGCGGAGTGTGGTTACAGAATTAGAAATACATTCCACTCCTCATATCTTTCGAATGGCTAAACCGATTTTCATAAAACTTGCGGTATCGTGATGTTTAAGTAATGACCCTTCATTTGATAACACGGGTATATTTGAACACATTCAATTTTTCATCACCATTTTCACCCCTCATATCTTTCAAATGGCTTAACCGATTTTTATAAAACATAGCTAAGAACACTCTCCCCTAACCCATCTTTCAAACAAAAGAAACAGAATCAAAATCGGTTCATCCGTTTGAGAGCTATGATGCCACAGACAGACTTACAAACACACACGCACACACCCACACACGGTTCGGGTTTCCGTCGGGGGTTAAAAAAGGTAGGTACTACCGGCCACGTCACTTACCGTAAAATGGGGGGAATCGGGACACTATAAGTTTAACTTTAACTTTCATTGCTTTTTTCTTTACCACCATTAATAAAAATACAATCAAAATGTTTCTGGTTTTTATTTTTATTTTCAATCCATTTGAATATATGTTTGTTAAATAATATCTTCAAAAAGTTAAAAAAATATACTTTAAAAAAAAATTACTGTTGCCCCCGGCTCTGCCCGCGTGAAGAAGTTATATCACTACAAATTCCCTCGGGGACATATTACCTGGATAGAAAGTAGCCGATGTCCTTTCTCAGGCCCTATATTATCTATGTACCAAATTTCACCCAAATTAGTTCAGTAGTTGGAGCGTAGAGTAGACAGGCAGAGTTACTTTCACATTTATAATATTAGTAAGGATTTAAAAAATAGTTTCATTTGTGTATAAAATTATGTACCTACTACATTAATTAAAGATTTACAAAAAAATAAACAACGAATATAGTCCCAAAATCAACATAATATATACCTATTAATCATAGAAAAATATTCTTATATATTATGTACATAATAATATGTCATAACGTAAGTAATGTTAGTCTTCATCGAGCGCCTGTTTCATTATTTGTTCGTCATATTTTTCATATCGTTTTCCCCCTGATCTTGCTTTATATACTCTTGGCATTGTGTAGGTATATATCTAACTAAAACAAAAATTTGTTACGCATAAAAGTAATATAAAATTATGAAGTTCAAAACTATGGCTGCAAAACTTGGCCAGCATAGCGATCACTCGCAAAGGCTGCATGTCACGGAATTGAATATGCTGCGTTGGATGGGTGGAGTTACAAGAATGGACCGCGTGACTAACTCCCGCATCCGTGGCACCTTTCACGTCCGTAACATCGCAAACAAACTGCAGAAGAGCCGCCTTCACTGGTACGGCCATGTTCTGCGTAGATCGGCTGACTACGTGAGAAACAAATGTCTGGCAATGCCACCTCCGCCGGGTCCTCGCAATATAGGTGACCGTTCAGATTTTGGCTTGATGTCGTAAACGATGCCATGCGTGCAAATGGTCTTGCCAGTACCCACCGAGGATGCCGAAGATCGTGCGAAGTGGAGAGATAAATTAGGAAAGCGGACCCCGGGCTCCGAAACGCAAGTTTTTGACGCCGCCGGAACGAACGCTACGATGGTGATACTGAACTCTTATGTGTATAATAATGGCGCATTTGAAAAGTAATAATTTGCTATCATTGTCATTTAAAAAACATTATGTACTTAGCTACATATTTTTACATTAGGTATCGTTATTATATCAGTAAATTACGAAAAATAAAACAATTTATGCATCGTGACAACCCTACCTATAAAATCCCAATTCCCCCATAGACGTCCCGATTCGCCCCAGTTTGGTCCCAAGTGAACCCATTACTGACCCGATTCCCCTCCCATACGACCCTTTCCACCCCATAGCTGGACCCTTATCACCCCATTTTTTTCTTAAATCCACCTCAATGATATTTTATTACAATATTAGAAACACTAGTGTGTTAAATTACTTACCTTATATCTTATTCGAAGCCTTAAAAACTGCCACTATAAATGCAAACTTCACTTTGATACAAATATTGTAAACGCTTAAGTAAACTGAAATGTTTTACAGAGCAAAATTTAACGTTCTTGACACCACTAGATTGCAGACCTAGGGTCATAATGGGGGACCTAGGGACCAGGGTATACAAAAAATGTTACAAACTTTAAAATAAATTTCCTACCATACAATTTCATATGAAAATACTGTGTGATAAAAGAGTTACAAAAAAGATCTCACGTTTGTCCCAATTCACCTCCTAAACCCCATTCCCCCCATTTTACAGTACCTATTTTGTGACACCACTGTAGCAGTCTACGTATTTTACCGGGAATATAAATTTCTCAAATCTGTCAACATATCCCTTACCATTTTTCTAATTATAGCTATCGTAACGGTTTTTTTTAAGTCCTGCGCCGTCTGGCGTCTCACCAGAAGGTATTTCCAGTGGCACCCGGCGGATCGTAAGGGCTAATATATCTCTACTGATTCTCACTGGTCAGAATAGTTGGAATTTTATTTCCATTTATCGCTACAGGGATAAGTTTAGGAATTGTTTGTGTTCCTGAATTAGATTTGATAGTGAACCAGTGGGGACGATTTTATTTAAATTTATTGCTCCGAAGTGGGGAGGTGGACACTCAATTTGTATCTCTCAGGCAGGCGAACGTGTGAAGGACAATCGTCTGGAGATAATTTCTGAATGTGTGATTACATGGACCACATCGTGAGCATGATGGCAAACATGGCACATTTAAGTGGACCATGACTGAACACACTTCTGGTATTTGTGCATCGCCCACAAATGACGTTTTATATTAATACTAGCGACCCGCCTATGCTTCGCACGGGTGCAATGTAGACTATGTAGCATGTCAGTCTTAAAATTCAAATATCCCAATGCAAATATTTGTATGCTTTGCATTGGTTGAATGATTGTCTTTATCTGTGGTATTAGAATTATGGAATTAGATTCGTCTTTGAATTTCAATACCAAACAATGTTCAATCACTACTAATTGATACTATCGATCGTCCTTGTAAGGAATCGATGGATCGTAATTCATGGCAGAATTTTCTTTATTTACCCACGAATTAGTTCTGGCTCTCTGTAATCGATGCCTACCCCTATCCTGGCTGAGGCGAGTCTCAAGCTCGGCAGACGATTCTCTGGCTCTCCGAACACTATGTCTTTCCCGATCTTGGCTGCAGTGAGCCTCACTCTCAACTGAGGATTCTCTTACTCCTTCAGCTCTATATCTAGCCCGAAGCTGGCTGAGCCTAGCCTCACATTCCCTTGACGAATCTTCGTCTCTAGCTGAACGTGCTCTTTGGGCATTCCCTGTACTACGACCTATGTTTGAACGACGACGTCTTTCAGATATGACTTTATACCTATCCTATTCAGTTCTTTTTTGAACTTAAATACATTACTTTAAACCGCTTCTGGCTATAATTCTATTATGTTTTATTCTAATTCCTATCCAACCAAGGTACCAACTATGAATTTCGAAAAAAATCTGGAATGAATTGAATGAATGAAAATGAATTTTT
Organism: Nudaria mundana; assembly: GCA_963556515.1. Lineage (NCBI taxonomy): Eukaryota > Metazoa > Arthropoda > Insecta > Lepidoptera > Erebidae > Nudaria > Nudaria mundana. The sequence continues at coordinate 4,153,849 of OY748293.1, forward strand.
AATAAAAAGTCTATGATATAACCTATTAATCTGTAATATCTTCGAAAATATTCATTTAAATTACATGCTGTAAAGGGCCATATTGATCTATATTAAAAGCAAAATGTATTTAAGGTACTTAATTGGATAAGGATTAATACTGTATTGCTTAAAATCTCTGTGTGTTCACTGCCGTCACTGGCCACAGCCCGGCTTCGTCGCCACGCTCGTATTTTTTTTCCATCACGAGATATCTCTTAAGTCATTCGTCCAAATTATATGGTTTGCATGGCAATTTTGGTCTACATTAAATGCACAACGTATGTAAAGTATTTAATTAGATAAGGAATAATACTGCATTGGTAAAAATAGCTTGGCAAATGACACATTATTTTTTTGTCATTTATAAAAGATAAAAATGGTTACTGTGAGTTATTGTTAAGAGATAAACATATGCTATCCCGGACTTTTTTGTAGACCTTTCTATGGTGTACAGTACTGTAGTACATTATTTTGATCTGTCTCGTAGGGTTTCGTCAGCGTTTGCAATTAAAGCGCAAACAAATGTGTTTATTTACGATATTACATTAGAAACCTCTAAAATAATCGGTATTACTCTAGTATATTATACATGTATTATACATAAAAACTTTCCTGCTGAATCACTCTATCTATTAAAAAAACCGCATCAAAATCCGTTGCGTAGTTTTAAAGATCTAAGCACACATAGGGACAGACAGACAGGAAATGCGACTTTGTTTTTTACTATGTAAAGATAAAACATCATTGTCGCCCACTACAACTTTTCTCTAAGCGGGAATTTTGAATATGAGCTGTGTTTAGTAGTAACATGGGCCAGTGCTAGCATTATGTATAATGTCTATTGTGTATTTCTAAGTCTAGCGGGATTAACAATCACACATATCAACGAAGCCTCTGACAGTTCAGTATCCCTTGTGTGCCCTTCACGCGCCCCCACATGACAGTGTCAAATCCGACTCACTCACACTGACAATGACATGTTCATAGAAAATGTATGAAATAATATTTTTCGCAGGGCGAGCATGGCGGGTAGGAAGAGTTTGTCCCCTTTGTCAGTAGTACCATTGATCAAAAAAAAAAATTACTTCATTCGAAATTTATGTTGTATAAACCTTCAGACATGTTCATTATTATTTTTTGACATTATTTTTTTGACATTAGTATTTTTCCGTTGGTACTTCAGCGAGTAAACACGGGATGGAATATATTGTATTTTTTTTTAATGGTACTAGTAACGTATAAGTGTGTCAGTAGTATAGGTACTATTAATGGTACTGATCAATGGTACTACTGACATAAAGGGAGTTTGTCGATAACCAATGATATGGTACGAAATTTCAAAAACTGTATTGAATAGATTACGTCATCGACATTTCCCATTCTCTACCATATCATTTTTATTACCATGCTCACCCTGCAAGTTTCCGACTAATGCATGAATGTGTGACTCGACCTTAAAAGCACTGTTCACAATCATCGGAAGGAACTCATTAGCGGAGTCTCATATCAGCCATGAAAGTCCGCTGTCACAAAAATCTCATAGGTTCAGGAATCGGCCAATGAGAGGTCTGTCCGATGAATGTGAATTAATAGTGCTTTATAAACAGACTGAGTACGGGTAGAAGTAGTATGTACCTACCTACCTATTAGACGATGGACCACCGAGCAGCAGATTCCCTTGTCAACCTATAGGATAGATAGTGTCACGATGAATAAAAGGTGAAGAAAAACAACAGGTTTTTTAACTTGACATTTATTTACATTCATATCAACAAAACGGGTGTTTGTATAAAACAGTTCTTTAATAATTTTCATACCAATTATATATCTAGTGATTTGAAATGTATTTATCTTCAGATTTCAAACATTTGGTTTGCATAGGTACCGCGACTCGATATATAATGTCAAGCTGTCTTGGCATTTGCATTTGGGTCGAAAAAAAAATTAAAATTAATGACACGCTTCGATTTTCAAATGCATGTCATCCAATATTAAAAAAAAATCGCGTAATTGCATAAAGGCAGGACAAGTATGTACCTACCTATCTATTATAGAAATTCAATTGGTAACGTAGGTAGATACCTACCTCTACTTTTAAGCTGATTTCTTATTATCCAATCACGATATTAAGTTGGTAGAGTTGTGTCGCTACAAGTGTGTAAAATATATTTAAGTAATGCTTTGGTTTTAAAATGCGAGACTAGTTAGTAGCAACCAAACTAGTGAATGTGTAGGTAGGTAGGTACCTAGTTTTAAAAGATTTAATAAACTGGTGTAGGTAATATTTAAGTAGGTCGTATATAAGGCGGCAAACTAATAAATAACACATAAGATTTTTAAGCATTCAAGGCGACATTTGTAATGCATCGAGTTCAAAAAGCTTATTTCTTGGATAACATTGTAAGTTCCTTTTAAGATTTAAATTAACAGAACCAGATACAGGCTATCCAGCCATTGTGTCACGTCACTATCGAGAATTCATTCAAGTCAAATTATGATATTCACCATTCAAAACCACGTTTGAACTTGCCGTGAGAACCTCATTGTACCACAAAATGGGGCCCAGCACCACTGACGTGTTTTTGGTCCATTGCGTCGCGATCGTACATAAAAATCACTGTGTCAAACAGCAAGATTCGGCTTTGGCGGAGCACCGCCTCGCACCGCGTCCTCCTAATGACAGATGTGATGACAAGCACGGTGCCGCGTGTAAAACGCAACACCGTTTGACACCCTACGCGAAATATTGCGCGGACCCAGAACGATCGTGAGGCTTCAGCCTTATGAACAAGACCATATTTTGTAGGAATCTAAAAAAAACAACTTTTACAGTTTTACTTCGAATTTCGAATAGGTACGCCGATGGTACATTATGTTCTTTTTTAATAAAGTAAAGCTCTGGTCTGTGGGAATCTCACGTAATTTCAAACATTTTGTTGATGACGTCAAAATATCCAAAACGAATATACATAGTAGGTACATAACAATAAGGTTATCTATCAAACACCTAGAAAATTGCAGGTAAAAAATTCTATTCACAATATTTTGAGGTCTATCTAGATTCCACTTAGATTCTTGTATATTATCTATGGGAATGACAGAGGACATCCCCAGTTAATCGATATGTGAAATTATCACATGAAGTCCACCATCGATTTGATCCATAAATAATTTTCAAGTACCTATCTGTGGAGCTAAACGTATGGTCTTAAACATGCTCGCATAATTCTTTGTCCTATTATACACTTATTAATCCATGTCCACCATTTACCAATAAGTTACATGCGTTTATAATAATTTATTTACCTTAATAACAAGTAAATAATGATTGAAAGACGAAGAAAAAACAGTTGGCTTTACAGTGTCGACTAATGAACTTACTAAAAGGAATCACAAGACAACAATTCGAAGTAATAACATCTAACAAGGAAACTTATTCAGTCTAGATAATTGTCTTTCATAAGACATCAAAAAATGTTTGACTAAAATTAAACTAAATAATATAATATACCCATACGGATAATCTTTCTTTTTATTATAATAATAATAATACTCAACTAAATTTAATTAAGTTATAGAATAAAGATGCAGGCATTTACATCAGGCTTTCTAGACGAAACAAGAAACACTAGCGATAAGGGAAAGCAAGAATAATTTAAAACGGACAAGTCAGTTTAGTCAGAAGACTTATAATAATTTATTATTTGCAACTTGCCTAGTTTTCTTGCAAAACATGTATATTTGTACAATTATAAATAAGTAAAGTATTTATCTCAGTAATTGTCATTACACACAAATTGGTCGCAGTCGTATTGTTCTTAGATATCTAGGAACAATACTAGGTCGACCTAGTATTGTTCCTGATTGGAATAAACGCATTGGCACACGTACTCAACAAAATATATAATAAATATGATTTACCTATATAATAAGACAATCTTAATGTTTGAGTACGGAAAATATGTGTAATAATAAATATATTTAGTTTCCCCACGTGATAGTTACCTACTAGTTTCCTTATTTCTTCTTATTGAGCGTCTTTATAACCGTAAGTGGTCATTTAAGAAATAAAGGTATGTAATTAATACTTAATTTAGTTAACTTTTATATTTAATTAAAGGTAGTAAGTCGGTATGTGCATATTGTTTGGAAAAATAACGGAATATCGCAAAATCTCGCCATTTATGTTCTGTTACTGGCTATTTTTGGCATTTATTGGACAGTGTAGTGTAAAATATACGTCAAAAAGGCTTATTCGTGTTATCCTTAATTAAAGAATTGAAAACTGTATTTTCCCGTATTCAACTTATTCATAAATATGCACAAGACAAAATGTGAAACAATACAATATGCCAGTGTCTATAATAAGAGTAAAAGTATTGAACAAACATTATTGAAATACCAAAACTTACCTAAATACGAAAATATTATACTATCTGTAATTAAATACTTATTCTAACGAAAATTTTCACTAAAGGGCCATCAGTGTTCGACGTGAATGAATGGTTGGAAATGTTGAATGGTGGTAGAGAAAGTTAACACTGAAATACACAAGCAAGCACAACACGTAGTGTAGATATTTCAAATATTTATCTTTGTGAACAAAAGCAATACGACAGATCATTTAAAATTATTTTGAAATTAATCAAATTACAGTTGGAGCAGTAGCTAAAAATATTTCAAAATTCACCTATTATTGACATTGCAAAATCTCATTAAATACAAAACTACGTGTTTAAACTTTTTACATGTTTATGGGAATGGGATTACCGCGAGCATGGCATAGGTACAATATGTGTGTGTAAATTCTTTAAAATTGCCTGACGTTTCGAGCATGTTGCACTGGCCAGTCACGACTAACTTTACTTACAGATGATCTACTTATGTATAGTTGGCGTTAATTTCCGTGCACAGCAAAATACGTTAATAATTTTCGCCATCACCCATGAAAAAGGAGAATGAGACATTATTTTGTTTTTGAAAGTAAAATATTTGAAATATCATTATAATAATTAATGTTAGTTTAGACGGTGACTCATCGAGTCCAAGTTCTCGTCAACCGTCAAGTTAAGTACACTTTTTGACAAACAAGTATGTTAAAATTATACACTGATCACATTGAGATCGCTTCGTTAATCTAAACACCACTTAAATTTAAACAAAAAGGACTGACTGCAACTGACAATGGCCACAATAATTATTTTACAATAAGGAATAAAGTTGGTAACATAAAGATAAAAGAAAAAAAAAAGTTTAACAAATAATATTTATAATAAATGTTCTAATGAACTTAACTCCAAAAACATGTCGCTGTCAAGCGAAACCCTTTGGATAATAAAGGTATCTATGCGTATGAATAAATAATTTCTTCGTCTGAAATAAAGTAATATTAAATTTCTTTAAAATACCGGCTCTTTGGCGTCTACGAATTGTATCGATTCCTGAACTTATGCTTAATGTGACTAAAACTTATAATGATAAGACAAAATATTATATTTATAATAATAAAAAAAAAACAATTTGGGGAATACTTTGGAAACGATAAATCCTTTGACACAAACCTTACATACATAACCTTATTCTTATTTATTTAACAACTGTGCACATGGACTCCCGCTTTAGAACGCACCTTACCAAACTATTCAGTTCAAGTGCACCGAATACATCACAACAAACGTTCAGAATCTTACAACCTCTGCATAGTTTTATTTACTTTTTTTTTTAGTTAATTCACTAGGAACAAGTTCTGGAATATTTCTAATATGGTCTTGATAATTCTTTAGAACGTTTCAATTGAACTTTGAGTCTCTTTGTACCTATTTGGAAGCCGTTCATGGCTTGTATGGCGGCCTGTGCCGAGGCAGCGTTGTCGTACGAGACGAAACCGAAGCACTTTGATAGGTTCGTCTGTTTGTCTATGAACACTTTGGCTGATATCACGTGGCCGAACGGCAGGAACGTCGACGCGAGGTCTGTATCAGTGAACTCTTGGGGCAGATGGTATATGAAAAGGTTACCACCCTCGGGACCTGCGAAGCGAACTGTACTAAATTAAATGATTTAGAAGACACATTCCAGAACAGAAACAAACACAAAAGAAAATAAGCGAAATATCGAAAAAGGATTTTGAGGTAAATGTTGTTATTTCTACTCGGACTTTAGAACTTCAGAATGAGTTTTCCAAGAGATAATAACAACACGAAGTACCCACACGTTCCTGAAAATGTAGTCAGTAGGTAAGTATTTCAATTCCCAACTACCTACAAGTATGAATATTTTCTTCAAATAACTTATCTTAGCTGTGTCTGTTAGTATGGCTAACATTGAAATGACTTTTCTTAAGTCATGCTTGAACAACTTCATCGTTCATTATAGGCAAGCGGCAAACCCCCGAAAAAGTGCTTAGAAATGAAAATGACAGACCAATTAGTGAAAATGTGATTTCTCCAATACAAATTTGTACTTTTTGTTAACCTTGGACCAAAATGCGTCGATTGGTAAGAAAACAAAATTTGTGCGGTTGGGCTATTAATTGTTATAAACAAATTAATTTGTTAACTTATAAAAAGTTGGTTTTTATATTGGAAAATGATTTCTAAGGGTAAAACGGGCAAAATAGAACACTTTTTACTTTGTGATTTTTTCGAAAAAAATGCGTTTTAAAGAAGTTACAACCATTTTAAAGCGCAAAAATGGTCACATTCAACATTTTTTATCTCGCCGAGTTTTGATCGAGTCCTGCGGCAGAATACTTATCAGATCTTAAACTTCAACTGACTATTTTTTAAAATGAGAAAATATACATTTTTCAAATTGAGAAAATATACATTTTTCAAAATGAGAAAATATACACTTTTCACATCGTAAAATAGCGTAACGTAAAAAAACAAATAGTTTTTTTGAAGTTTGGAGTTCCTTATGATTGCCCGTTTGAATCCTGTCAAATTGAACGCGCTTTATACGAGTTGACGCGACTCTACATGCGTATAATAGTGTATCTTAATTCGGAAGAACGCTACGCTATTTTACGATGTGAAAAATGTTTGTGGAGTTAAGTTCATTAGAACATTTATTATAAATATTATTTGTTAAACTTCTTTTTTTTACTTCTATCTTTATGTTACCAACTTTATTCCTTATTGTAAAATAATTATTGTGGCCATTGTCAGTTGCAGTCAGTCTTTTTTGCCGGGCGCCACTGGACATACCCTCTTCTAGTAACCAGAGACGCCCGGCAACGGACGTTAGAGCGGCCGCGGCCTCAGGCCGCGGAATTAAAAAAAAAAAAAAAAAAAAAAAAGTCAGTCTTTTTTGTTTAAATTTAAGTGGTGTTTAGATTAACGAAGCTTCAACTGACTATTTTTCAAAATGATAAAATATACATTTTTCACATCGTAAAATACGAGTAGCGTAGCATTTTTTCGAAAAAATCACAACGTAAAAAGTGTTTTATTTTGCCCGTTTTACCCTTAGAAATCATTTTCCAATATAAAAACCAACTTTTTATCAGTTAACAAATTAATTTGTTTGTAACAATTAATAGCCCAACCGCACAAATTTTGTTTTCTTGCCAATCGACGCCTTTTGGTCCAAGGTTTACAAAAAGTACAAATTTGTATTGGGGAAATCACATTTTCACTAATTGGTCAGTCATTTTAGTTTTTCAGGGGGTTTGTCGCTTGCCTATTATGAATTGTAGTAAATGCTTATTTTTTGTTCCAATTAAATGAGAACCTTACTATTATCCCAATTAAAACTAACAATTCGCAAGTATCCTCTCTGCTCTAAGTGTTCCTACTGTACTTAACAGCAAATAAAAAGCTACTCAATTACTTAAATGAGAAAAAAAAACAAACAATGTGCTACACAGATTGCAACCGTTCGTTGGAACCGGGAACTGGCCATTAGCCAAAGTTTGGCTTCACTCCAAAAAATAGGTAAACACGCAAAAAACTATTGCGAAACAAAATACAAAACGGGGATCGATAATAAAATTTAGGGACTACGAAAGTCATATTGGTGCCCGGAGATATCGATATATAATATTGCATAAGTCAATGATCTTTTGAAAGGAGACACGCGGAAACTGAGAACTCGGTTAATTTCGTCTTCGTGGCGAAAACCGTACTCTTGAGAAATTTGTCATTCATTGTGGGTACAGGTAGGGAAGAGAATACAAAGACACATATGCAATATTTATCGCCAGGTGTAATGACTTATTGAGGACTTATCAAAAGGACCTGGTGTCACGTCACCAATTCCGTCTAAACGAGTTGCAATCTGGTAGCCTAAACTCGGGACCAGGCTAGTCTGACTACTGGACCGACACTGGGGCAAATCTTAGCAACCACACGAGTTTTGAAAGTAGAGCTAATATTTCTTTGACATGTAACAAAACAAAGTACAAATTAGGTGAAGTGACGACTGAGGACGTTAAAATGTACAAGTTATTGCAGTAGGTACACCTCTATTGAGGTTTAGGTCCGGTCCTGTCATTCGAATGGTTAACCAAAATCCCAAGTGTCTCCTCACCTTCAACCTGCTTACCGGCAGCGGCAGCGGCGGCGGACCCAAGCACGGAGCCCAGTGGCGCGGCTGCGAACGCTGTGCCGAACTGCGCCGCGTACGCCGAGCCCAGCGGCTCCGCTGTTGACCCTACAACACCATAAACGTTAAGTTGTTTATAGTACTTTTTTTCAAATATATTTTTGGCGGTTAATATTTTTCTGACAGCGGCGTTCTCAGAGATAGTTAAGATCTACTACTACGGCTACTAATGTATGCATAAAATCATTAAATTTTATGTTTGAAAAATGTTGCCAGATTAGTACTTATGTTTTTTTTTTAATATAAAAGGTACTTAAGTTTAAGTTATATTCTCTGTGGTGGGCAAAAGTGGTTTCAAACAGTTGACAAATTGGTTGGAAAACTTTAAGGCAATGTATATAATTATGACGTCTCCAAGCAGTTTCTAAAAGTATTTATGTAGCAATACTTATAGCTATTAATTTACAATTTAATGCGAGTTTTTTTTGTTAACTTTCATGAACTTAATGAATGACCAACAACATGTAGGTAGAGTCACAATAATAAGACGTTCTATTCAAGGAATTTCCATAAGAACAACTAATCGGTATACCTAGGTAGGAACCATGTAAAACTTTATCAAACTAGAAAGGTAGGTAAGTATTATTTTTCAACCGACTGGGTTTTTTTTTATGTTTGTTACCTCATATATCTGGACGGGGTAAACCGATTTCGATTTAAATGAAAGCTACTGCTTCCGGATTGGTCCCATTTCAATTTGGTCCAATTCCGACAATTATTTGTTCCCATTTCAGTCATTTGAAGTCGGTTGTTGTGTCAATTTTTGACGTGTATTTTTATTTATTAGGTATGTTAGTGATCTGAGTTGATAGACAATTAGCTCTAAGCTAACATTTTGGGAAGGTTGTCTGCCTCTGAAATAACTTAGTAGGTAGTTTCCTGAATTTAATTGCTTTATGAGAAAAGTTAAGAGCAAAAAAAAGTATAACATACTATCAACCATTTGAAAATTCAAAACGACAAACTGTCAAACTCTTATCAGTCAAACTAAAACAACACTGCATGCCATACAAAACACAGTGTCATACAATATTAGTAAATATCTAGTATCGAACACACGTTAATTAACAAACAGAACATAGTACAAACAATAACGAATATCTCGTAAAAGACAAGTTATATTTAGTTGGTCTATCACATTCATGCGAAGTTTCAAGTGTTAGGAAGACATTGAAAGGTTAAAAAAAAGAAAACCGTTTGAGATACACATACAAACACACACAGTCACGTCTTTAACTTCAAAAGGTAGTTAGCCCGGGGACCCGCCAGGCGCCACTGGAAATTCTTCCTAGTTCTGACCAGAGGCGTTCGGAAATGGACGTAGGTGCGAACGCGTGCTTGGGCCACGGAATAAAAATAGCCAGGGGTCAAATTATAGTAGACAAGCCTTATTATCTTAGTTCGTTTTCAACAGGCGCACGGCGTTAAGCTCCGACCATCGTGTGAGTCGCTAGAATCTCATTGGCAGATTCCCAAGCGAAAAGGTTTAGGAGTGGGAGTCTATCAATTAATTCATTGATCAGATTATCGCGACGGATGGACACCAGTGATAGAGGTCCGGACTTTAGAATTGACAATAGACAATTTTCTTATAATAATCTTTTGAGATTTTTATAAATGAAGTTATTACCAGAGGTTAGCAATCACCTATAATATGATAAAAAAGAATCGTGTTCGATTTGATAAAACCTCCAGAGAGATTGTATCTATGTGTTATCTGTGCTATCTAGGATCGTTAGGCGGGAAAAGCTACCCACGGCAGGCAGTTTTAAGATAAGTTTTATACGTTATTGTTGTTTTGAATGGGATTTAAATTTTCCACTTTTGAAATAAAATTAATATTAAAAACAAAATATTCAAATTAATCTTAATAATCTTTAGATACAATAATATACCAATGAATATCCAGTATAGCGCTTCCTTGCAGCTACATAATTAGCTAGAGATCATTACAACCATGCTGCCTCTACCTACTTATAAAAAACAAAAATATATAGGTAAGCAGGACACCAAACGAAGATAAAATTGGTGTCTTTTACCCTAACATTGCCTAATATAAGCAAGCAAAATGGCGGGCCAGTCTACCTGCACAATGCCAACAGAGAAATCATACCAGGCCACGAGATTCATGTGATAAAAGATGAGGTAGTCATTCAGATACTGGCTAACCTTGGATCTTGGAGTAAACAGACCGTTTCTCATAATAACTCTTCATGAAGGTATGCTATTCAAGTTTAAAACAATGAAGTTTATGTATGGGTCTCGCTCAAAGTATAATTTATGCTAATGCCAGACAATACTGTTGTCGGATAAAAAAAAATCTAAAGTACACCAATGACTAGTAAAATAATTTGTTAAATATTTTTTTTTTACAAATGTGTTTTTTTTTCAAAGTTTCACGTTGCTCATTCCTGATATCTAAACGGGATTTAATCCGTGATTATTAGAAAAGGTACGATACCTAATTGCTCTTCAAGATTTTGGTTGGATTGCACCAACCGTTGTCACGGGTTGACAGACAACCCTTAGTATAATTTGAAGATGTTAATGACTAACTTTTTAATTAAAATCCTCAGCGACCAGTATCATTTATCACATCAATCTTAGAAGCTTATATATTATTGTCATTCCATTTCAAAAACACACATTTTGTATTCCTTTGTATTTTTTACCTGTGATGTTTGTCTTCCCGAGAAGACCTGAAGTGTGAAAAATGTTCATCGTTAATTTACTTTTTTTTTATTTTAGCCCAAAACCTGAAATAGGAAAGTTGCGGACAAAAAAGATCGTAACATGGTGATTTCTTGTGATTTTTATCTTACACGGGGGCAGGTTTAATTAAGAATCCGGACAGGTGCAGCAATTAGTGAGGATTTATTTGGCGCAAAATGAGAAAAATTCCTCCCGAGTCCAAGAGTGTAACTTGTTGGAAGACAAATTAATTATTACGTATGCTGTGTGGCTGCCTTGGGAAACTTGACATCAAAATTTGATATCTTATTGTAGAAGATATTTTATCTTAAGAAAATATTTCCATTCTTGGTACAGACCAGCTCTAGGTGTAGTGTTTACCTATATACCAAGTACAACACAGAAATATAAGCATGTACGGAAGATTAACGTCTGATCAATAGAAACTTACACAAAGACGGTGCGGCAGGTTGAGGTGCAGTTGCAGGCTGTAACTGTGCAGCTTGCGTGACCACTGGCTGTGTCATGGCCGCCAGTGCAGCCAAGTTCTGTACCGACACGGGCGCTAGGAGACCTCCGAGTTGGTCCGCAGCGCCTCCCCCCATGGCGTTCATACCCCCCACCCCACTCACGCCGCCCCCGCTCAGCCCTGCACCATTGAAACCCATATCCTGATAGTTAACACCTATACTGCCTATACGGAAGGGAAAAAGAAAAAAAAAACCAAAGTAAATAAAAAGTAAATGAGGACAACTCATAGTCAAAGGATTTGGGGATTTGGTAGTATTTTTTTAGGATTATGTTTCAGGTGATTAAAATAAATGACTGTGTGGAAGCATAGACGACTAATAATAATAAATATGGATTTTTTTTCAGTTGGGTTGGTATCTATTGTTTTTTTTTACACATAAACTCTGTTACGGGATTAGTAGAGCATTAGCAGAAGTGATACCGGATTACCAGAATTGAATTGACTCAACTTATTATGACAGTAGTGTCTGTGTTCCTGTCAGAATTGGGAACGAGAACAGTACCTACTTACTACACAGAATCTCATTCTAAAAACAAACCAAGAGAAGACTAAGCAGTTCCCCAATAAATATTTTAATCTGGAACTGATATATTACGAATAGAAATACTGAATATCAAAACGAACCTTGTAGCAACGTAGATCCCTGACCCTGCAGCAACTGTTGCTGTAACCCAACAGCCTGAAGTTGTTGCAGCAGTTGCAGTTGCGTTGCTGGTGACAAGGCCGCTTCTGATGCAAGATATGTTGCCGGTGCAATAGGTGCAGCGAGTCCCCAAAGACTCGCCTGCATCGCTTGTAACTTTTTCTGTTCCTTCTCCTTCTGTGTATCAGCGAATTTGACGACTAACGGTGCTGAACAACCTTCCATTGTTTGACTGTGGTGTAACGCCTGCAAAACATAAATTGAGTTTTTTTTTTTTCTGTCAAAGGCTTATACTAAAGTCTGGTAGGAAGGCTAACTAGCAAAAGCATAATTTTTATTAATTAAATAAACGAAAAGACCAGTTTAATTCTGTTTAAGTACGGACATGTTTGCTACGTATATTTACGTAAGTACTTTTTTTTAAATCTTCTAAGGATTATTACAGTCCATTTAGTTGTATAGTCGGGCACTAAAACGGGCTCTGAACGTAAAAAGTACGAAACGACGAATAAAACAGGCATGTAAATTGAAAAAAAAAAGTTAATGAGACAATATTGACGCACGTTGCGTAGAATTAAAAATTAAACTGTAGGGTGATTACCCCCTTAAATTTTACGATTATTGCTGTAATTATCTGAGGAGATACATGAACAGAGTCTGATCATCAGCTTTGCAATGAGGCCTTGAATCAGTTTCATTTCGTGTAGTTGATTTCTAATAGGTAGGTATCTTATTGTACTACACATAAATGGTTTGAAGTAGAGAAGGTACCCAAGTTAAAAACGAAAGTGTTGAGTGGTAGGTAAGGGTATCAACAATTTCAGGACTAAATCATCCTCACATACACGCGGCACCTGTTGACAGATGGATTAGTCTAAGGCAAACATTCAAAGCAGCCCAGCAGGTCTAGACGACAATTGGCTCGCCCAAAAAAATTGACTGACGAAATGTGGGTGTAATAAACTTGTTTGCCTACCGCTTCGGGGATAAATACGTGATTGTGTGTGTGTGTGAAAAAAAAGTCAATAATAGCGTTTCGTTACCATGTTTACCTTGATGGCGGCTATGGCGGCCTGCTTAGACACGAACGTAACAAACGCGCAGCCTTTGCTCTGTCCCTGAGCGTCACGCAGTACTGTACACTCTTCGATTGCGCCGTGACCAGCGAACAGTGAGCGCACGTCATTTTCAGACAGCTTCTTATTCAACATGCCAACGAATAACTTGCGTTCTGTTAACAATAAAAAAATGATCGTGAGCATAAATATTAAAGAAAAAAATATTCTAGTGAATCAACGACAAGGAGCAATGCTTCCTTGCAAAATTAAACCTTAAATTAAACAATGACAGATGTTAGAAAATAAAGTTGGAAAAAATAAACTTGTCAAATAAAAACTAACACAATGTTCACTTAAAAACCTTATGTTGGACGTCAGCGTGGTAATTTGGATTTTTTTCCGTTCACGTCGCTTCGAGATAAACATAAAATATCAAAACACACAATATCTTTATAAATTGTAGCCTATGTGTTATTCTGATGTATAAGCTATATTATTGTAAAGTTAGTAGTACCTAGTAGTAGTTTTTACGTGAAACAGTAACAAACATCCATCCATCCATTCATACGTACTCACAAACTTTCGCGTTTATAACATTAGTAGGATTTTAACATCAACCTACTTTAATCTGTTGCTGTAGTATTGGTATGACACAAATTGAAACTAATTATATTTAAAAAAAAACAATACCTAGGTACTTTCATTTAAAAAAATATTGTACATACATAGGTACATACGAGTACATACCTCAAGGAATTAAAATTTATAACACCATTTCGACAGCATTGTAGAATAGTTCAAACTCAAAAGAAACTTCCATTTTTAAATTTACGTCATTTTAACGGTGCAGTCATGTAGTCGATGTTTCGCTCTTTGTAGGCATAAGTCGAGACATTTTTGTGTAAGGTAAGCAAACAAAGAAAAAAAAATTTTTTTTTCTTTACAATAATATGCAAACTTATCATTTCGTAATCGTCGCACTAATAAAGGGAGCTTAGTAACTAGTTGTTAAAGTGTCATCATTAGATATGGAATAGGCAATTTTTAATAGATTAAGGTTAAGTATTTCAAGTTTCGTAGTATCACTTAGTTTTATTAGCTATTGATCGCCTTGTTCGAAATGTTTTAACTTCATCGAAATTTTAGAATGGTTAACGAAAGTATTTATCGAAATTTTCACAAAAATACGTATCAAGTACATCTCGTCTGTATTAACCTGAATTAATAATTATTTATTTTCAGACAGCGTCCGTTAGAAGTAAGATGGGATCAAATAATGAAATAATTTAATTCAAAGTTACTTTTTAGCTCAAAGAATAAGCATTGCCATACAACGTGGCAATGCTGCCAGTCTTCTGGGAACATTGCCATTTGGCGACGAGGGGGAGGAGTTCTTTGACGCCTGTATATAGTGTAGATTTTAATGTGTATAGTTTAGTTTTTAGTAAGTGTAAATAGTATTTTTATCTACTATTATGTATATTGTAATTGTTAAATAAATTTATTCCCTATTGATGACTAAAAAAAAATTCAAAGTTAAAATCAAGAAATCTATCAAAATAAACTAAACGGTCAGGCTGTGGAACTCACTACCCCCTGATATACAAAGCTGTAAAACTCTTCCTCTCTTTAAAAGTAAAGTCAAAACACATTATCTGTCCTCTTTACCCTAGCTATATATGGTAGTATATGTAAGTATTGTATATATAGCTCAGTATATATTTATCTATGTATATATTATAGCACCCATAGTTTATGTAGGTTTATTTATTTACTTGCACTGCACACACTTAGCCTTTTCACTCTTACTTCTCCTCTCAGGCCTGCTGGAAGAGATTCCTTTAGGAATAAGTAGTGCCCTTGTACTATGCTCACTTTATTCTTTTGTACTTCTGTTTCTTGTTTATTTTTTGTGTGTATGTACAAAAATTATAAAAAAAAAAATTAATAAAATAAACTAACAAGTAAAACCAAAAATATACCTAATTAAAAAAAGTACCTACTCTATTCATTTAGTATGTAAAATGGAAGCGATTTGCCGCCAAAAGTACGAATGTTCATTGCATCAGACAGGTCATTGTCGCACACAAAACAGGATATCGGCAGGATTCCGTCCTTTATCCTGAAATATGCACTAGTCGATCCCGAAACCCGCCAGTCCGGGGGATAACTACGAAATTTACGACCTTCGACCGAACCAGTGACGGTCATAAAGCATTTTCCGTTTCGGTGCATACGAATTTTTGATGTTGTGAAATCTTT
Organism: Nudaria mundana; assembly: GCA_963556515.1. NCBI lineage: Eukaryota > Metazoa > Arthropoda > Insecta > Lepidoptera > Erebidae > Nudaria > Nudaria mundana. Next base: position 4,169,663 of record OY748293.1, read on the forward strand.
GAAGCCAGCACAAAGTGTGCGGTTGAAATGGCTTGGGTTTGGGTTTAGGATGTTCTTGGCTCGTATTTGATTAAAGGAGATGTAGTGTTGTGACAGTTATATTACCTACTGTGTGTGAAGTACCTACTATCTTATTTTTTTTTCGCATGGTGTCTTCTACTACCTAATGGTTTGAAGACCTTGGAATACTATGTATTAACCATCATCATATTAATAAAGGTGCTAGTTCCTAACAATTCAATTGGGAATGCGAAACATACATAAGTTTCTACCCAATTTTAAGTGTTTTAGATACACTGTTTTGCATTTTTTTATTCAGGATTCCAGTATGATTACAAAAGTAGGTGCTACTGCTAAATTACGGCACTGACAAAGGATCCGGCAACCAATCATGGTCTTGGACAAAAAAAAAACGATTGGGAAAATTCAAAAAATGGAAAGAATTTTCAAAATCGGTTTAGTAGATTACCCGCTACAACCTCACAAACTATATCTACTTCTCTACATGCAATTAAATAATAAGTAACTTTAAGTAAGTAGGTAGGTATTTGTATAGAAGAATATATAAGTACAAATATTTTCGTGCGAAATCATGAATTTATCTCTTCATATTCCTACACGATACGATTACACGTTCCCGTTTTCAATGAAGCCCTTACCAAAAGTAGGTAACAAATATTTTATAGCGGTAAAACCAGCGTTCTCGAGCGAATATTACCATGAAAATTGTACGAGTAAACGAAACTCCGATCACGTAAATATAATCGTTTCGACGATAATGTAACAACACGTTGCAGTACATTTTGGAAAAGTAAAAGAAACGTACGTTTTGTATGGAGGTGAATTGTATTTGCGATCTTCAATAATTTTATGTCTTAAACACTGCACCGACCTTGATGAAATTCGGCACGGAAATACATGGTTAAAGATCGTCAAGAAAGAAATATGTCAAGACAATTAAACACAACGTAATCTAGTCTTAAACTAAGTAGAACTTATTAGATATGCTATTAGTAGGTACCTACTGGATAACAGATAGGTACGTGCGTGATGGTGCCTAAGATTGACGTGTGACGTGGAGTAATGCATTTACGCGCTTAGCTGAAAACCGCAGGTATTTTCATATCATACTATCAATTTTACAAGATAACTTTTTTTTATTTTTTTTATTTTGGATTCGCCAAATTGACGCCGCCCGCCTGGTGGTAAGTCGTGACGACGTCTAGCGATTGTGGGCCACTCTCACAGCGCACAATACTATAGAGAGTGGCCCTCAACTTGACGACCTACTGATGTGCCTCTTCACACTCCGCTTAAAGAACCCAGGGTTATATGTGGGAGGAAACACGTGCGCAGGCAGGGCGTTCCAGGCCACTATCGTTCGGCAGAGAAACGAACGTTTAAAACGGTTTTAAAGTTTACCTCCGACAATCTATAATACGTATAGCCCGTCGCTGCATAGCGTCGAGAGCGTCCAGCAAATACTTCGC